>CAKNXH010049649.1:0-19715 GCA_932178445.1 Andricus quercusramuli
GTAGGGACTAGTGTAGGGAATGAAGTGTGGGGGGTAGAGAGTAGAGATTAGAGTGTAGAAAGCACAGTGTAGAGTGTAGATAGTAGAGAGTAGAGAGTAGAGAGTAGAGAGTAGAGAGTAGAGAGTAGAGAGTAGAGAGTAGAGAGTAGAGAGTAGAGTGTAGAGAGTGGAAAGTAGAGAGTAGAGAGTAGAGAGTAGAAAGTAGAGAGTAGAATGTAGAGAGTAGAGAGTAGATTGTAGAGAGTGAAGACTAGGGAGTGGAGTGCAGAGAATACAGAGTAGATAGTAGAGAGTAGGGAGAAGAGAGTAGAGAGTAAAGTGCAGAGAGTAGAAAGTTGAGAGTAGAGAGCAGAGTGTGGAGAGTAGAGAGTAGAGAGTAGAGAATAGAGAGTGGAAAGTACGGTAGAATTGAGAGTACAGTAGCGTGGAGAGTAGATCAGCGAGTAGAGAATAGTGCAGATAGTTGAGCAGAGAGTGATGCATCCAGCAGAGTGTAGAGAGTAGAGAGTAGAGAGCAGATAGTAGAGAGTAGAGAGTAGAGAGTAGAGATTGAAGAGTAGAGAGTAGAGAGTAGAGAGTAGAGAGTAGAGAGTAGAGAGTAGAGAGTAGAGAGTAGGGAGTAGAGAGTAGAGAGTAGAGAGTAGAGAGTAGAGAGTAGAGAGTAGAGAGTAGAGAGTAGAGAGTAGAGAGTAGGGAGTAGAGTGTAAAGAGTATAGTATATTAGAGAGTAGAGAGCAGAGAGTGGAGTATAGGAGAGAGTAGAGATTAGAGTAGAGAGTAGAGAGTAGAGAGTAGAGAGTAGAGAGTAGAGAGTAGAGAGTAGAGAGTAGAGAGTAGAGAGTAGAGAGTAGAGAGTAGAGAGTAGAGAGTAGAGAGTAGAGAGTTTTTTTTTGTAGAGGAGGTGAGAATGCATTTACGCATGCTGAACCTGATATAGTAGATTTGGAAAAAATATAAAAATGAAACGTCTTGCATATTTTATTGGTATTATCAGGATGTTAAGATAAAAATTTTGGTGGGCGTCATATTATCCTTCCAGCCAAACAAGAGCAAGTCACATTTCTAAAATACAGAGAATTAATGTCGTATAAGCAAGGTGATTACAGAATAAATTTGATTCGCTGCTCAGCGGTCTGCTGTGTGCGCATTATATATCCTACGTCATACATGAGATATGAAAAGGGATTCTCTCTTATTATCTTATCGTAGCTATATAGTTTGCTTCTAGTGTATGGAATTTTTTGTATTCATTATAAATTAATATTGCAATTCATATTAGGATGAAATTAATTTTATGAACAACAGTATGCTATGAAATCAACAGCTATTGGCGTCATTTTTTTATACCATTAAGCCATTTCCCTTTCGGCGTAGGCGTGACACTACCCGATTCGGGAAGGGTTTGTAGGTGGATTATTTATTATTAGTACTATTAGTGTGGGCTCACCACACACACGACGGGCCAACAGCATGCAGTATTCCCGAACGGTCACCCATCCAAGTACTAACCGCGCCCAACACTGCTTAACTTTAGTGATCTTACGAGAACTGGTGTTTTCAGCGTGGTATCGCCGTTTTATTATTATTATTATTAATAAACAATTATTAGAGTTATTAATTGAATTTAAATATATACCACTAAGGCTTTCGATATCAGTTATTTTGTTGACAGAAAATTCATTCCTTGCTATATGAAACATTCCTCTGGATGATCTTTGTTTCTCATTTACTTCAACAATTAGTACATTAACATGTTCAAAATCGAACTGATGATGCTTTGCATTCATTCTGGTATCGACATTTCTTTCCGATTGGTCAATATAAACACATTTACAACCCATTCAGTTAACACCATACATCGCATGTGTCTTTAAACCCCTTTTTAACGGATCCTTATCGTTATTAAAACATTTAAAACCATCATGATCAGAACGTAGAACGACTTGAAAACCTAATTTTTCGAACATTATTTTTGAATTGTTGCTGTCCATTGCTGTATATGGTAATATCAAAAACTTTTCTCTATCATTGTAATTATTTTCGAAATTTGTGACGTTATTTTGATTAAACTTTTTCACGGTTGAACCAGGTTTTTGTTATAGCCGCGGACTAAGTCAAGTGACAGATGAGATCAGGATGTTATGATTTATTTTAATACGATGTTTGAAATCATTTGCGATGATGTTTTAGTTACAAAATTAGGAGCATTATGTAGTTTGCAGTTTGTCTTTACCGCTGTTATCCTTACACAGCGGCCGTGAGTGTTGGACGTAACAACAGTCGCCTCTGGATGCTCTCTTAGAGCCACCACGTATCACGCCATAGGTTCTTAGTCACTTGCTTTCTGATGGTTAAGGAAGTTCCTTATAATGCGACAGGTGTCGAAAAAGCAATGTCAATGATGTAGACTTTTCCAACTTTCTTATCTCGTATCATGCTGTTAAGTCGATTGGCTCGGATGTAATGATCCGGCTGGATAGTCACATCCCAATATAAGATATAATCTTCATTTTCTAAAACGGGCATTGGAATGTATCTATAGAAAGGCATACATTATGTTAAGAGTCGTAGGTTTAGGGCAAGTTGTTGATGTGTAATGCCCGCCACATTGTAATGTCTGTGCGTGTATTCTCTTTGAGCGATTACGCGCCAACCATCAATAATGTGTTCGATAGATTCGTTGTTATCTCCACATAATCGGCACCGATCAACCACGTCTTGATGTGACACGTGTTTGCGATAATTCCTGGTGCTGACAACCCTACCCTGAATCGCAATGACAAATCCTTCCGTTTTTGGATACAGGACTCCCTTCCTCAGCCAAATATTGGATGCCTCACTATCCACTTCATATTGATCTAACGTTTTTGGGTGTTCGTCATGGATGGCTTTCTGTCTCCAATGCGTTTCTAATTCCTCTATGGTTTCTGCCCTAATATTCAAGGCCTCCTCTGAGGACAAATTCAAGGGCGTGTAGTCAAGATCCGCTTTACAGGTGGTGTTGTAAAGCGTAATATCTCGCTTGCTGTTGAAATAGTCTCGCAACTGTATAACTTGTGACTGACACAGTTTCCTGACATCTACAATGCCCCTGTCCCCTCTATGTCGTGGTAGAACTACCCTTTCAATCGCCGAATTACTGTGGTCCATTCAGTGTTTCGTCATTTCTACGCGGATGATTCTGTTTAATCGTTCCAGGTCGGAGTTCAACCATTTAATGAACCCAAAGGAGTACGTGAGGACAGGGAAGGCATAGGTGTTGATTGCCCTGATCTTGTTTGCCGAGTTAAGAGAACTCTTCAGAACAAATCTGAGTATTGCAGTGAAGGCAGTCGTTAGGCTTTTCTAAACTATCGTATGCCCTTAGATTCAAGAATACCCAGATATTTATATGACTTGCCCTCAGCCATTGCCTCGATGTCATTCCCGAAATCGTTCTCTATCTCTGCGGTCCCTAATTCTCTTCTGGTTAAATCCACTGTTCGGCATTTATCTAGTCCAAACTCCATGTGGAAATCATTGGTAAACTGCTTTGTAACAGCAATCACTTGCTGCAGTTTTTCGTCCGAACTAGCGAATAGCTTCAGGTCGTCCATTTATAGAAGATTGATCACTTGATGACCATCCTCGTTGTCATTTACTCGGAACCCACGAGACATGCTATTTAGTGTTTTGCTCAGTGGGTTCAACGATAAACAGAACCATTAGGCACTGAACGAGTCTCCTTGGAATATACCCTTCGTAATGCGTATTAATCTAGTTATCCTTGGTTGTCCATAATCAAAATACTTGATTCTTGTACCCCAAAGCATCATCGCATGCCTTAGGAAGTCAATGATGCGTGGGCAAATGTTGTATACTTTTAAGACTTCAAGCAAATAGTCATGTGGTACGGAAGGAAACGCTTGCTTGTAGTCAATGTATGCCATGTGCAAGTTTCTTTGATGTTCACGAGCTTGCGTCATGGCAACAGCGTCTATGGTGACTAAATCTTTACTGCCTCGAAAGTTTTTACAACATCCTTTTGGTTCTTCTGTAAGGATGTCATTCTTGTCGCAGTGAGAATATACCTGATCTGCTATGATAGCTGCAACACATTTATATATTGTTGGAAGACAGGCAATCGGTCGAAATTTAGATGGATTTTGAGCGCCTGGTTTTTAAGGCAACATATACGTAGTACCCTGCAGCATAAAGCCTGGCATCAGATCTGGGTGTTCTATGATCTTCTGAAAACACCTTGCCAACGCAGGATGCATACTAGTCAGGTATTTGTACAAGAGGTTGTGCAACATGTCCGGACCTGGAGCTTTCCATTTACTTCCTTTTTTCAAAACCGCTGAAACATCTAGAGCTGTGATGTTAGTCAGCCCAATTTCAGGGTTATTGCTTGCTCTTGCTTTCTCTAGTTGGAACCACGCAGTGTCCAAATTGCTTTCGTTAGTTTTTTCCCAAACATCCGACCAATAGTTAGTCATGTCTTCCATTTGAGGGACTTCAGTATCTTGTTGGTTATTTTGCTTTGTACTCAGTTCACGATAAAACCTTCTTTCATCTGCCTGAAAGGTTCGATGTTGTTGCCTTCAAGCACTACTTTTCTTGTACCGACGCAGTCTAGCAGTAAGAACATCAAGTCTCCAACTTTGGGAGTCTATAATCTCATCCAATATCGCTAGTGTCAATGTCTCGATGTACCGAGGGTGGATGATTTTAATAACATGGTGTATCAGCTTTCTGGTTTGATTTCCTTTCTTATATTGGATCAGTCGATCGAATTTGCACCTTACTTTGCTGACATCCATATCCAACCTGATCTTCCATGGTGGATATCGCTCCCGTCCTGGGGCAAACACTGCATTTATAGTCCTAGTTCTGCGGCTCAACGTTCTAATGGTTGCCACAGCTGCACAGTATACAAGAGTTTGCACCTTTAACGCATTTTGTGTTGCGTTCAAATGCATAGGTAAAACCTTGCTGTTCAGGTGTTCTATTAAAGCCCGCAGATCATTTGTGATGTTCATCTTGAGCAGTGAATGCCTTTGTGTTGGCTCTACATGCCTGAACTCTAGTGAAGCCTGACCGAAATTCCTTTCAAGGTGCTGTAGTTTTTCTGGGACTTCGCTGTTCAGATCATCGTTTATAGGGTCCGGATGTGGTTCTAGTGCATCCGGTGCTTGATGTTCATTATCCCTAGCAGCTATGCCTGCAGCTTCAATCAAGTCTTCGTTGCCTACAGCTTCCAAGGGAAGTTCATCAATTGGAAGCTGCTGCTCCACTTCCATTTCGATGGCAACTATTTCAACAGCCTTGAGCAGTCTATTTGCAGATATTGAGCGTTTTTTATCTGCTAAATTCTGCTCATTTATTTTTGTGGCGCATCACATCTCTGTTCTTATGGTATGTCCATTTTAATCGCCTCCTTGGTTGTTGAACCTCTGCTGCTGGCACGGGTTGTATTAGGCCATCTACCTCCGGAGGATGTGGTGGTGCTGGATCATCACCAGGTTGAGGAAGAACATCAATTGCTACTGCTTCTTCGTGTGACGCGGCTTCCTCTAACTGCTGTTCATTTCCGTTTTTTCCACGACAAATCAACCTGTTGTTTAATTTCCATTGCTCGATCTTCTGAGATGAGTAGATAAGTCCTGATTTCCTTCACCTTAGCAATAAGATCTCTTAGTGCGACTTTCTCTGTTTGAGGATACTTTGCGGCAAATTTCGTTCTAAAATTTTTTCCTTTTTGCGTGAGGTTTCAAACTTCGCACTTTCATAATAGAGAAGCATAGTTCCTCATTCATCGTGATATCCCACTTGATGCACCTCTACGGTATTCCTGTTGAAGTGGTTGGCTGCAAATAGCTAACGCTAGCCAAAGCATCCTCAGCAGACACAGTTGATGTTTCACTGCTTACCGTATGTCGCAGGTGTTCTTGCTGGCCAGCTGTTTGATTAGTGAGATCTGCCTGACCATCTCACAGCTCACCATCACCACCGTCGCGCATGCTGTGGCCCCCAGCGGTGGCTCCAGGGGTGCCGGACGATCCTCGCGTAGCGACAAGCGTTTCAAAATATTTAAAAGACTCTCCATTATAATTTATGGGTTTTGATGTTCCTCTTAGTCACTTTCCTCTTCGTTCTCTGCCTGTCTGGCATAAAATACTGTCAGTAGCATTGCTACAACCAAAATAGCCGTCAAATTCATGAGAGGAAAGCTCAAGCCCAACCGCGACGACAACATCGATATTACCATATACAGCAATGTACAGCAACTATTTAAAAATAATGTTCGAAAAATTGGGTTTTAAAGTCGTTCTACGTTCCAACCATGATGGTTTTAAATGTTTTGATAACGGTGAGGAGCCGTTAAAAAAGGGTTTAAAGACAAATGCGATCTCTGGTGTTAACTGCATGGGGTATGAATAAATAAATATTCGGTCAACAAAAGAACTGACATCGAAGGTTTGAGTGGTATATATTTAAATTTAATTAATAACTCTAATACTTGTTGATTAATAACACCAATAGCTGTTAACTTCATAGCATACTGTTGTCCATAAAATTAATTTCCACCTAATAGGAATTGCATTATCTAATTTATAATGAATGAAAAAAAATTCCATACTCTAGAAGCAAACTATTGTAACGCGTATTACGGAGGTGATATCGAGAAGGGAAATTAGGAGGCGGGAAAGCCGAGAAGAAGGTGAAATGCATTGAGACAAATTGTTAAGGTATGAAAGGCGATTTATTGCCACTTACATTTCGCAGGCCTCTGTCAGCCCGTGGCGGGTGCTGACGAGCGAGAGTTTGCTCCTAGAGGTTTAACCTGCAGGTGGCTATCGAAGGGGGCCCGAACGGGGAACGTGGTGGTGGCAGGAGATTTCCCTTGAAGGAGCTCATGATTTATATGTGATTTCTCTTATTCACCTGTACAATGATTTATGCACCATGATTTTTTTTTATTTCTATTGCCATTCTCAATAACCCATATATGCAATGATTTGTGTGATTTTGACCTTAATATTGTGAGGTTTGCCATTTGAAAATATATAGAAGAATCCCGCCATGTGTTCATTAACGATATCTCAGGGAAAGTGATTTAAATTTAGCGAAAGTATAAAACCAAAAACGGAAACGAATTGCAAAACATAAAATTATGTAAAATAAAGCTTAGTTTCGGAAAGCTAAATCTCTCAAACGAAAAATCGGAAAAATCAAAAAGCGAAAAGAAATCGAAACATAGCTTTTGAAAAGTTAAAACTAAAAAATCAGGGCAAACGATGAAACCCGAAACGAAAATTCCATCGAAATTTGATTTCCATTGAAAATTTTAATAGTTGAACGAAACGAACTGTTCAAGCGCGTAAAGAAGTTTTTAAATGAAATGAGTATTAAAAATTAAAATACCACATTGGGCAAAAATATACAGGGTGTCCCACAAATAATAATCCAAAATTAATTCAAAATAGATGAAACTTAGGTCGGGAAAAATCAAAAATAAAATGACCAACCCAACCATAACGGAAAACGACCACGATAACCTAGTTTTGGAAGTTGCCACTGCACTTCCAACTTAAAACATTGATCTAGACAATTTTACAACAGGAGCCACCACCTACACGGTCCACCAACAGTTACTCACCTAACTCAAAATCGAAATAAAACCTTTAAACCCATTGACAATACACTCTTGGGATCATGAAGATCTACCAAACCTAGACGGACCCTACCCCAGAAACAAAACAACAACAGAAATAAACAACAAAACTTTTGATTGCGATTCCTTATTGGAAAATAATACACAGTTCATTCTAGAAACTGACGAACTTTTAGAAAGTGTAGAGTTCAATGAATTTATGAACCAACAAAAAGAAAGATTTTTTAGAGAAAGGGAAGAAAGGGCAAATAATTTAAAACTTAGAATAAACCCGTCAGCTTATAGTTCTTTTGAAAACGAAAGAGAAAAGATAGAACCTAGTTACAGGAAAAATAAAAGCGCATCTCTTAATAGACCGACAGTACAATTCAATTTAAAAGATAATTTACAAGAACCTTGTCAACTTTCCCACAACAATATCGAAAACCGTTGCAGAACAAGAATCAATCATTCAAAATTACAAAACTCAGATGACAGTGAACCATTAGAGGACATAAACACTTCAAACCAAAACAGACGACGTAGACTCTCGACCAAAAGTAATAGGTCAAACAGAAATTCTAGAATCCACACAAATAATAAAGATACAGATAACGAACCTGGAAATAATAGAAATAGTCAAACAATTCCAGCAACATTTTTCCCTTTTGGTATGATCCAAACGCCATTTCAAATCATGAGTAACTGGCCAATTAAATTTCGCAATAATGAAGACGATAGTCCCGCGAATTTCCTTGAAGACCTAAAAAGATTTAAAAGGGGTTACAAAATAAACGAATGCGACATTTTAGACAATTTGGTACGCACTAATAATTGAAGATGCAAAAGATTGGTGCGAAATAAATAAAAATTCCTGGAGATGTTTATCGGATTTTTTCGAAGATTCTAAAAACGCTTACATTGATGAAAGATTTTCAGAGGAAATTAGACAAAAAATTAAATTTTGCAATCAAAAAAGGACACGAGACATTCACTCTTATTTGACAGAAATTACGAAACTTTTTAATAAACTTTACTCTAGAAAAGGCCTGGAATGAGAACTGCGCAGAGAGTACGATAACCTGAGAAGAGAATATAAAATGTACGTTAAACGTCACGACTTTTAAACTTTTGAGGAACTAGAAGACTAAGGTAAGGAGTGGGAAACTGAGCTAGCCAAATCCAAAATTCGAGGGCAAGTTTTACAAATTACTGAACCTAAAATCCAGGATAAAGTGGAACAAAAATGTAGTAATAGTAGTGGGGATAAAAAAAATTCGGACAATAACAAAGATTTAAGGGAAAATAAAAATGGTCAAAATGATAAACAATATGGAAACCACAGCCAAAATAATCAGGTCAAAAAACAATACAAAAATCGATTCCCATTTCAAACATTTGTATTTCCATCGCCACCTTTCCTGAATCAATATCAACAAAACTTCAGACCCAGATTTCCACCTAGATTTCAACCAAATTACCTACCCAGATTCACAAACGATAGATCCAGGTACCCTTACAACCCCTACTACCAAATGTTACCTATATTCAACCAAATGTCATTGGGCTCAAATCAAGGTCAAAGCAATCCAATGATTGAATTCCCAAAGGAAAAAGCCGAAAATAATTGAGGAAATAACAACGGTGAACGAAATCTCAAAAAACCAAACTACGGTCATGAAAATCAAAAATCGGTTAACAATAATAGGAATTCACAAGAAAAAAAAATTTAACTCAGACAAAGGACAAGATTTAAATACAAAAACGAATAAAAACACAAATAACCAAAATTGTTATTATTGTGGTTTAACGGGCCATTTTAAAAGAGAATGTCTCCATCATGTTTATAGCAAGGGAAACTGGAAGGGCGGGTACTAGGGACAAAAATACTACAACCTAGCAGAGAAACGCCAGAAATCTTAAATTCGGATAAAGATGAAATAACGGAAACACGTTTTCATCTAATGAAAAAATTCGAAGGTAGCTTATTTCTAACTATAGTAGATACAGGTGCCACGCTCTCTTATGTAGGCAAGGAATTATTGGAAAAAATCCAGAATTCCAAATATTCAATTTTTAAACCCGTTTCGCGGAAATTAATAGTCAAGAAGGGAGAAACAGTCAACATAATTGGACAAGTAGCAATTCCCATTATGATCGGGAAAAAAGTAAAACACTTAATGTTCAGGTTAGTCCCAAAATTAAAATCCGTAGGTATTTTAGGTACGGATATGCTGAAAGCCCTACGGATGACCCTAAGTTATGACTTGGAAACGTGGTGGTTACCAGGCAGTCCCCCCACTTGCTATCCAATAGAAGCCAACCCACAATCATTACCCGCCTCAACAACTGCAAATAAAGCCGAACCTAAACCTGACATTACATAAAAGAGAACGAGGAAGTTAAAAATGTAAAAATTAGGAATAAACCATTGAGTGAAAAAGAAGAAAATAGACAAATAAATACTAAATCGAAATGCGGAGGTAGTAACAAATTCTACAAAGGATATCCCAAGCTTAATAAGCATCCTAACGAGCAACAAATTCCAACCCCTAGAGAGTATCCCCACCCCAGACTTAGGTTTGGAAATTTGATGCTATTAGGTTTAAATTCCGAATAAATTTGACTATTATGCTTTGTCAGTAACTTTAAATTTGCCTAACGAATTTTGTTTTACTGAACCTACTTCCTTTCCGTATTATAAGCTCTTTTAAAAGCAATAACGGATTATTTGTTGATTAGGCCGCGAATAACCCCTTATAAAAATAGCGCCCAAATAAATAGTAAAATCAAAATTCGTGAAAATTAAAAAAAAATTGTTTACAAAGTAGAAACGAACCCATAGCTACCGGAAAATCAGGGATAGAAGGAGCTCGAAAATTAGTCTCAAGCACACGAAAATCGATAAACGCAGACAAAAGTCACAAAATTTGCACGTATTTCGCCGGAATAAAATGAATAAATTGAAATGTGCAAAAATTACCAAATTTCAACCTGATGCCAAAAATTGTCGAAATAACCTGACATTTCCTAGTACGACTTTTCGACATTTTTCGAAAATAATTGGGAAAGAGAATGCAATGATAAATCTCAAACGAACAATACGTATACTCAACGTATAATAATGTGTGAACAAGGAGATTTATAGTATTAAAATATTTTGGTACGAAAAATTTGGAAGAGATTAAGTTGCTGAGATAACTAGATTCGGAACAATAATAATTTTCTTCGAGAGATTTTTGAGATAAAACAAATTTTTTCGATTTCACCTAACTGTTTATATTTCAAAATATTAACCGACTATCTGCGAAATATTAAAGGTATTATAATTTACTATTCTGTTATTCATGTTTTATATAGTTTCTTAAATAATATGCACATGTATCTAATTATTCAATTTTTATAAAAGATAATCTGATGAGGGAATCGGTCTGATTCCGAAACGTCATTTTTGTGTACAATAATTCTAATAAATGGTCTGGAAGAAGTCGATTAAATAAGGGTTTTCCTTAAAAATTCTAAATTTTCTTCGATATATTACGCAATATTGTATTTGTATGTATTTTGTAAATATTTCACCTGTTATTTGTGTGTATGTGTTTTTTTCAGGAACGAATATCATCATTCCGAATCAGGTTTAACCCATGAGAGACCTGGACACACGGGGTATCCTTTCGAAAAAGAAACGACAGTCACTGCTACAACGACAGCTGCAAGGGCAATCTCGATTCCGAGAGTTAGACCGTCGGCATTTGCTCCCAGACTTGAAGCCCCTAACCTCTCTTTCAACTATGCAAATTTCTTCGGAAACCCGACGCCATTTGCAATTCCCACTAAACCGAACACGCCGTCACAATACCCTAAACCGGATATTGAATATAAATTCCCAGATCCACCAAATAAAGGCCGGCACACTATCGGACAGGAATCACGCACTATGTTAGATTTGCCGTCAATTGTTGAAATGTCAAACCCTCTCACAAAAACCCACGATTTCGAAGAACATACCCGACAAAAAGTTTCTTTGGGCGCGACACCTAAGAAACCAATTTATAGGCATAGGTCGAATCGTGATTTTGTGTCTAGATCGAATACTGATACAGACGTGAATTATGAATTTCAATACTACAAAAGAGAACAAAATTACGACCGGTATTCTAACTACACTCAACAAAGCGCGGATCAACCTCCACCCTGCCTAAAACGCAATATAGGGGAACAAAATAGTATACTAAGGGAAATAGAGTCGGATCTAGGAGACAAAAGGAGTTCACTCCTTAACAAAACGTACCCTTCACGGAAAAGTAGCGAAGGTTTACGTGAAAATCCAGACAGAGAAAGCTCTTCGGAAAGGGATAGAACCTACAGCACAACGTCATCGTCAAGACGGAGAAATAGTAACCGAGACCTAGGAAAAATCATTTGAAGTTGGCAAATAGTGTTCGATGGTGGCAACAAACTTAGTCCGGATAGCTTCTTAACGAAAATAGAAGACCGTAGGAAGTTAACACAAGTAACGGACGAAGAAATCCTTACAGCAATGCTGGTATTGTTGGACGGAATAGCGCAAAAGTGGTTCAGGAACCACGAACAAGAATTTTACAATTGCCGTAAATTCAAAAAAGATTTCGGTTCCCACTTCGACGATGACGATTTCGAAAGAGGCGTAAAAGAGCAAATTCAAACTAGGACATAAGGCAAGGGCGAGACGATTGACGAATACCTAACAAATATACAAAGTCTGATCGCAAAACTCGACAATGAAGTCGCAATAGTCGAACAACTCGATTGCGTTCATAAGGGATTACGACCAGAATACCACAGGGTTATCCGTCTGTCGTACTTTCTCTTTTTCCGAGAATTGTCGCAACTAGGGAGAAGCTGGGAGAAAGAATGGAACGTTTACATGAGAGAATATAAACCCCCATCTCCTCCCGAAAGTTCATTTCTACAAGAATTTGCTTACCGACCAAAATCAAACGGTAAATCGTCCTGTTGAGAACACTACTGCCGAGACATTAGAGGCCGTCAATGACAATTCGAATGACACCCTCAAATTAGAAAGAAGGACCACCTTTAATTTAGCTGACTTAAGAGAGTCCGAAGGCCTCCATCTTGCGAAAATCGACCCTAACATAGATGCGGGGGTAGCAGGGAAGAAGGGCGAAAACCTCGAAACTCGAACGCTCGTAGTTACTTTGTCGGCGACCCGAACTGACAAGCCAGAAAATATTGAACTTACTGTAGACTCATGCTTCGGAAACACGAACTCAATACTGGCGATAATAGAGACGGAAAGCTTTACTGGGGTGGAAATGCCGCCGGAACTCGAAATGTCGAACCTTCTAGAATGCCAAAGTACCTGTTCGATAGACTTAGCTAGGAGCGGCAAAAGTCTCTCGGGCCTTGGGCCAAGGAAAATTATATTAGAAGCCCAGGTCCATCGGGATCCCGAAATAGAAGTCCCCAACCCCGTACTAAAAATTAAATCGAGAACGCTAGACCCTATAGCCGACGACTTAGATACAATTAGGGATATAGAGGAAAGTATTACGACAGCATATCTGATTAGCGGTATAGTGGAGATGTCCGAAGTAGCCATAGAATCCACGTACGAGTTACCATAAACTCAGTTTCAATAGACGCGCTGATTGCTAACAGATTCTCTCGCGTAGTATTACGAAAGTCAGTTTCGGATAAGTTAGTGAAAGCTTCCGGTAGAAAATTCGATTGCAATAAGAAAAATCGAATGATCATGGCAAAGGGTTCGGCCGACATGATTATTGGAAAGTTCAATCTGCCTATAACCATCGAGGGGGTGACGTGAACCTGCGAAGTTAGAATGGCAAATAACCTTGACACGGAATTAATATTGGGTCTAGAATGTCAAGGAGAATTCGACATGGTATATATCGCTAAGTCGCGTAAAGTGTTCATGCCGGATACCGACGGGAGACACTATTTCCTAAAACAGTGGCTCTTAGAAGAGGAAGGCTGTAGTGGGGTGGCTGCCCTACTGGAGGGCGAGGAGGAGACTTTAAACGAACTCTTGTAAATAAAGCTGCTTCCGAAGTCTCAAGGTCCTC
Source organism: Andricus quercusramuli (assembly GCA_932178445.1). NCBI lineage: Eukaryota > Metazoa > Arthropoda > Insecta > Hymenoptera > Cynipidae > Andricus > Andricus quercusramuli. The sequence continues at coordinate 13,723 of CAKNXH010049649.1, forward strand.
TAGGGGCAACCCATCTCATTGCTCACCCGATTGACGTGCAGGGTCGCACTCCCGTAAAGGAGAGGTATCGGATAGTGTCCCCCAAAGTCCAGGAGAGCATGTATGAAGAGGTGGACAGGTTACTCGCTGAAGGAATTATCGCGGAATCATACATTAAGTGGTCGGCACCGATAGTAATGGCTCGAAAACCTGGCGGCAATTACAGACTTTGCCTCGACTTCCGGAGGTTGAACGCAATCTCGAAAAAGAACGCTTACCTCTTGCCCTACATGACGGACATGCTACGACAGTTAAAAGCAGCAAGGTAGATTTCGAAGCTGAATATGAGTGCCACGTTCAATCAAATCCCGCTGGAAAAGAAAAGCCAAGCGTATACTGCGTTCACTGTTCCGGGTGGGGGACTCTTCGAATTTAAAAGAATGCCATTCGGACTCACTGGGGCCCCTGCAACCTTTCGGCGACTCATGGATAGTGTTATAACCCCGGAAATGAGGCCCAATGTTTTTAGTTACTTAGATGACATCATATTAGTGACAGAAACGTTGGACGAACACCTATACTGGTTAGGAAAAGTTCTCGATCAGGTGGGTGAGGCAGGGTTGAAGATAAATCCGGAGAAGAGCGAATTCTGTTGCTTAGAAGTGAAATATCTCGGACTTGTCGTCAATAAAGACGGCCTCAAAGTGGATCCCGATAAAGTCGATCCAATAATTTCCTACCCGGCTCCCAAGACAGTCAAGCAATTTCGAAGGTACCTCGGGATGGCCTTCTGGTACCGACGGTTTATACCGGAATTCGCAACGATAGCCGAACCGCTGACTCGGCTATTCAGGACAAACGTGAAGTGGTATTGGGGCGATGAACAGAATGAGGCGTTCGAAATTTTGAAACGTGCTTTAACGAAGGCACCAATACTGGCCTATCCGATGTTCGAAGACGTGGTAGATAATCCCTTCAACCTGCAGACTGATGCGAGTGCTTCTGGACTTGGCGTGGTTATGACCCAGAGACAGGAAGACGCAGAACGAGTGATAGCTTTTGCCAGTAGGACGCTAACCGCGGCGGAGAGGAATTACACTGTCACCGAGAGGGAGTGCCTTTTGGTCGTGTGGGGAATTCAGAAGTTCAGGGAATATCTCGAAGGATTCCATTTCAAGGTCATAACCGACCATAGTAGCCTCCGTTAGCTGAATAATCTACGGAATCAGGCGGGAAGGCTTGCACGTTGGGGTTTGGAACTCCAAGGTTATGGCATTGAGATTATCCATAGGAAGGCAGCTTTACACCACGTCCCAGACGCGCTATCTAGACTGACTGAGGATGACGATGAGGTCCTAGTGGCAACCATTTCGGAGACAACGGACTCATGGTATATGAGACGGGTTGAAGCCGTACAGGAAAGGCCGAGAATCTTTCCGGATTGGAAAGTAGAGGACGGTACGCTGTATAGACATCGCCCCGACGCCCTAACTGATCCCTTAATTTCCGACTTAGACGCTTGGAAATTGGTCGTCCCTGAGGAGCAGAGGGTGAAAGTCATGGAGAAAGCCCACTCATAGCCTCAGGCGGTACACTTGGGCAAGGATAACACTCATAATCGAATCCCGTTAAGGTACTATTGGCCGGGCATGTATCATGACAACGTGAAATTCGTCCGATGCTGCGGCCCTTGCCAGAGGTGTAAAGTAGAGCAGGACCGCCCAGCCGGCTTAATGGGTCAGCGAGTGGTTGAGCAACCGTGAACGGTCGTCGCGGGAGACGTCATGGGTTCGTTCCCGACCGAGTAAAAAGGTTAGATAACTTGAGGGATTTAGTCTGCAGACATCTCGAACGCGCTTATATAACTCAGGCGAAAAACTTTAATAAGAACAAGCGCGCCAGGACATTCCGAGTGGGATATTTAGTTTTAAAACCTAATAGGAGATTGTCCAAGAACGCTGACGATGTGGCCGCCAAGTTGTGTCCGAAATACATAGGCCCCTTCAAAATCAAGCGCCGATTATCCCCAGTTGTTTTTGGTTTGGTTTCTATCGACGGAAGAAACGCCGGTCAGGAACACATTAGATATCTTAAACCCTTTGTTGAAGAGATACCAGAGCTCCCTTCGGATAATCAGAAAAATTCCCACTTGAAATAATCATAGATGATCGGGATAACCCTTCACACCTAAAATAAAGACCAACGAGCAGATCATACATGATATCCTTTTTTGTTCCCTACAGCTTCCGGTACCAAAGCCGACCGCCTTGGTGACGGCCAACGGCACCCCGTATTACGGCCCATACAGCGCCGACTGGCAATATGTCAACCGGAGGGGTTGGCTGAGGGCGGGAGCCCCGCGAATGGCCTCGGTCAGCTTTCCGGTCGACATGGTTTGCTGGAAGTGCCAACAAAGGGGGAATCTACGCAGCCACTGCCTAGACCACAACCCGGTAAAATTGTGCTACCGCTGCGGACAGCGAGGGGTGACGGTCAACAGTTGCCCGAAATGTGGGGACCTGGATAGGTTCGACTGGGTCCTGAAGGTCCATGAAAGGGGCACCTATCTACAGGGTCGCCAGAATCCTCATCTGAGGGGTGTTCCCGCTGGCGACTAGCTGGTAATGCTCGACTACGCTTGCTAGTTGTCGCCAGTCAGCCCGCCTCACCCATTTCACATAGTTTTGTTTTTCGAATTGAAACAACGTCACCAACTTTCTAGATTTATGTCCACGCTGAATAAATGAGATAACTTTCCTGTCAGAATTTTGTATAGTATTATTTTCCTACCCAGCCATCTACTTAAGTTAGCATAAGAATTACGAGAAATTATAGGAAATGAGATGTGAATTGAATAGGGCCACTGTGTACCCCAAACGGTAAGAAAGCAGCGAAATTAAAACTTTTATCGAATCCCGATTGCTTGGTGCTTTTGCTTCTTTCCACTCTATTGCTTTAGTTTGCTTATCACTACAATCCTAGCTTAGTTGTTCTTGGCCTATTATCCATTAATTTGAATTTTTTTTGCTGCTACGCCTTTACGAGAGTATGGTAGAGCTGGGAGACCTATGGTCGGAATTGGCACCAATATCTGGGGACATTATATGCCTAACCACCTTGGACCTTGCCGCAATTTGAACGACCTCTAATTCATTTTTAAGGCCGAAGCATTTGTGACGGGATATATTTATGGATAATCCGTCACTCAAAACTGCCTTGCCCTAGGAAAAGCTCAATTGAAAAGTGTCAATTTCACAAGAAACGTCAGAACAAGGGTCACTCCCGAAAAGCACTACCAGGAAACACTCGGGGCAGGGGTTACTAATGCTTTTACTTATTTCTCTTATATCTAAACTTTTCATACCTCTCTGGAGTCCCGCTTGCCGAACAAAAGCTCAAAAATTGGAGGAAAGACGAAATTAGATATTATAACACAATCACTCGGTCCAAAAGTCACCACTTCTTCCGCCAAAAACTCGATGGCTTCACCAGACGGACGTCAGAAATCACCATTTCAGCAAAGTCGCAACCGAAATTAGGATTGGGACCTTTTGACGAGAAAACAAAGTCCTATTGTATGACATCTTCTTCCTGACCTGTTTAGTGTAATGTTAAATTATAAAATGCGCAATAATATTAAGTATTTTCGAACAATTGCACATACTCTTAAGGCATTGTCTTAGTGAATTATACTATAATACGGGGCGCACCACCCGGTATTTACGAGTCTGTGAAATCGCCTAGTCTGCCATTTCCGCCCACGTGATCTCGGCGGCTCCGCTCATTGGATAAGGTCTACGACCCCAGGATCTGGAATCCGAACTATTTCCGGCAGGTACCATGACCTATCACTCTTGTTCTGACCTTCCGTGTAGTCGCTACTTTTGCCTGCCTATGATGTCCGATTCGGAGACGCCAAACTTCTTCAAAAAAATTCTCGCAAAACTGAGGGCTCCACCCCCTAGGAGAGTGGTAGAGGTATAACAAATTGTTTTAAATTCCGGTAAATTCCGTGGTCGCCTGGGCTACTTTGTGAATTTGAGAATTGTGAATAGAGAATAAATTGAAGTTGTCACGTGTCCCCACCATGGGGGCTATCCTCCTTCAAGTGCCGCGAGTGTTTTCCTAATTCCGTGTGTGTGCTTGGGACTCGTCGAATTATTTGGGTCGTAATTTTATCGTGAAAACAAATGTTTCGAATTAGGTTTGGAAATTTGATGCTTTCATGTTCAAATTCCGAATAAATTTGATTATTTTGCTTTGTCAGTAACTTGAAATTGGTCTAACGAATTTTGTTTCACTGAACCTACATTCAGAACAATTGAACAAGAGCAAAAATGGAATTGGATCAATAGCATTAATGACACAAACGAACTCGAAAAACCATGAACAACAGATTGAACACCACTACAGTAAAACGACTCTAACAAACAATTTGAAATATAACGGCATTTTGACTCCTAATGCACGACAGGCGTAATAGTCTACTCTAAGAAGAAAGGAAAAGAACACAATATAAGAAGAAATACAAACACTAGGAAGGAAGTACAAACAGTGGAACGCAGCATTAAAAATCGTATGACAGGAAAAATATTGACTGCCTTTTTGTTGTTGAACTAAATTACATAGTTTCAATGGCATTTATAATTTTAATAATTAAAAGCTAAATGAAACAACAACAACTGAACTTAAATGGAAACAGACTCAAAGGATAATCGACTATTAAGACAAACAAAAAACAGACTGAAAGGATAATCGACTCTAAAAACGAAAAATCTGCACAGCAATCTACTACACGAACGGATTTTTCGTTTTTTTTTCATATTTGTTTCAGAAAGAAGATAACCATGCAGGAGGATCAGAAGCAAATAAACCACGAGAGAAGATAAACCTTAAGCACAAAACTAGGGACAATTGTAAATAACTATAATATCAGTTTCGCGAAGGAATAATACTCAAATTTATCGACATACCAAGTAACCTCTTTGACTATATCAGACGTGGATCTAAACATTACGGAAATTAAAGGTATATGTGTTTTTATACCTGTTGCATTGTTTCAATCTCGCGTCTTCGTGGAACTTACTCAAGGGACCCTGAAGTACTGTGAAAAATCAGATTTCCCCGGAGAAGAAATGTTTCTTATACCTTTTGCATTGGTTCAATCACTTGTCTTCGAGGAAGTTACTCCAGGGACCCTGAAGTACTGGAAAACACGGACTTCCCTGGAGAAGACGTGTTTCTTATACCTGCTGCATTGGTTCAATCTCGTATCTTCGAGGAACTTACTCCAGTGACACCAGAGTACTGTAAAAAATCAGATTTCACCGGAGAAGATGTGTTTCTTACACCCAGTGCATTGATTTAATAACGTGTCTTCGAGGAACTTACTCTAGGGACCCTACAGTACTGTAAAAAATCAGATTTCCCCGGAGAAGATGTGTTTCTTATACCTGGGGCATTGGTTCTGTGTTATATGCGTATATTGTATATATAGAGATAAGGATGTTACGCGCATGCTCATCAGGATAATCAAGTGGATTTGGGCCCATTGAAGCCAGTCTTGTATCACCCGGAGTCATAACATGAATAAATTGATGTGATCTGAAATGTGGCTAATTATTACAAATATCACAGTGGCGACGAGGATAAATTGAAAGTATAGTACGCGTGTCCTCGATTATGTTAAACGAGCGTGGAACAGTGTAAGGAGAATAAAAGGAATATGAGTTAAGGCAATGTCGGAAGAGAGTAAAAATGTGGAAAAGGTGGAAGTGAAAACTATTTGGATTTATAAGTTATCAAAAGCTGAAGTGGTGGCAAAGATTAGGGAATTTGGTATTGTAAATTGGGATGAATCTCAGAGTTTAGATGTGCTGCGTAAACTTCTAGTAGTTATAGTACGAAAAAGTGGCGCATAAAAATCACAGGATAGTGATAAATTGGATAGTGAGACAAGCAAGAAGGATATTAAGGTGAAAGAGCAGAAGGATATACGGATTATTAACAAGATG
>CAKNXH010049650.1:0-22406 GCA_932178445.1 Andricus quercusramuli
ACGCGGAAACGTTTCGACACTTCGACGAGCGTGTATTTTGGCCTTAAGATTGAAAATAGAGTAGGTGCTTTTAATCGTCAGTATACACCAGGGTTGGTCAGTTACGCGTAACTCGAGTATTTTCTACGTATAATACGTTTTTGACGTAATATACGTCGAAAACAGTAGAAAAGCGTAGAAAACTCCTGTAAGTTACGTTTTCAAGATGGGCGACTTGTAAAATCAGTTTTGACAAGTGCATAACATCACTTTTGAAATATAATAATTATTAATAATTCTGTTGAAAGCGTTATAGCAATTGAAAATAATAATGATGCCTGGGCTCGAAAGAAATATCCAGCATCATAATGCAATTCCATGGAAGGAGTTGTTCTTTGAGCGGAAGAAGTAAAGACAGAAAACTTCCGCAAAGTGTCTTTTGCGATAAAATGTTGAAAAATCCTAGTTTCAAACGTCTAGAAAGCCACAGGTATGTGAACAATTGTTGATTCTTTCGATAATAATTATGATGAATCATATTGAATAATATAATATGTGTAATTATGTAGGGTCTCCCTAATTATAACCTCAAACTGCTGAAAAATTTATTCAAATTCAAGGAATTTTTAAATATTGGCATTTCGCGCGACATTCTCGAACGAACATGGCGACCACGACCCAGAAGAAAAATAGGTTATGATACGTCTTTTTCGATATGAACGCATGCGCACTGAAAGTTTTCATTCGGACGTAATATACGTCAAATCACGTAGAAAACTAGAGAGGTAATATACGTGGTAATATACGCGTAAAAAACCACGTATAATACGTGGAGTATTATACGTTACCAACCCTGGTATACACCCTACCGTTGATTTTCGTCATGATCCAAACCACTCATGCATGATCAAAAAAGTTAACCAATAGGAAGATTTCTACCACAGGCGGCCATATTGGATCAGTTAGCACGCGAGAATGCAGTATATTTGAAACGACGTAAATGTCATGACAGAAGATTTCAAGTTAAACATAAAGAAATTGTACAATTTATGAATTAATACCAGTTAATACGATCAGTTTGAAAATAATGTAATTTGTGCCATAGATAATATAAAACATTACAAAATATATAACTTCTAATCCTTGTAACGTAGAAGAAATATGGCTAACATAACCTCTCAATGCACCATTATATCATACCGTATCATGTACACATACATACATGTATATCATACATATTGTATCATTACCGGAAAGGAAAGAAGCCTTTTTTGTTTCGGGTCTCAAAGCACAAAGAAATAAACTCATAATATCGATACCATAGCACGTATCACGGCAATATCAGTTTTTATTATCTGTATATACATGCACGTATATAATCAAAAACATAACCCCTTAGTGTACACAAAATGACACATTTTGAGATTTTATATATGTATGAAAATTTTACAAGTGAATATATAAATTAATACAGCTTTTTTAATGAAAGGAAATGATCCTCGCTTTCAAAAATGTGAATAAATGAATAAACATATAGTGAGCACGAGAGTAAGCACGCGATACGAAGTTCTAAAGTTATAATTTCGTGGAGAATATTTCAAACAGCCCCCTGGCACTTTCATGGAGGCCTGTATTATAAAAGTTGGCTGAAAGGTGGATCACGGCCACCAGGCGAAATCGTGGCGCTGATTACCTATAGGGCCGACTCTCTTTAAAATACATGGCAAAAATGCAAATATTTATGTTTTTTTTTAAATCTGAACCGCTTTTTCGTGTTTTTTTAATGGAAAAAAGAAGTTAAATGTTTTTGGAATATACTAGTGTAAAATACATAACGAAAAAAGTGAAATATGTTAAGTTTCTGAGTGATTAAATGTATGAAAGCAATACGAAAACATTTTCCAAGATAATACATTTAATATAATAAATTTAAACAAAGTAATAACAATGAAATTGTTATTGATTAAATAATTAATTATTTAGGAACTTTAGTGTCACGATTTTAAATTAAAATAAAAAGGTTTTTTGCGTCGTAAAAATTCATGTACCTAATTTAATATTAAAACATTTTATTTTAAAACAGTATAAAGTAACTTAACAAATTATTCTGGAATTATAAAAATGGCAATAATCAAGAGGTATGTATATGAGATTAATAAAAAGGCAATTTTTAAATTAAAAAAGTATAATTCTTATGAATCTTATATGTAATATAAAATTTCAATAAATAAAATGAATGCAACAAGCATTTCAAAAAATTATAACTTTCTGTAAAACACAACAGTAACAATATGTAATTTTATGTACAAAAAAACGTTTATATTTTCTTTAGATTAGTTAAATTAGTTAAATTCTTCAAATTAGTTAAATTTTCAAAATGTATGCTGTAATTCTGTAATCTTATGCAGAATAAAACTTTGACATTTTCTTCAGCTTAGAGCTTTCTTTTTTTTTTGATCAGCTATAATAAAAAAATATTTTTACCACAAATAAGTATAGCGCGTTCTCAAATTTAAATAATTGCCAATATAAAATAGTATGCCAAGAGAATATGATGAATTATTGATACTCATATACAAATTATTTGCATTATTTTTTGAAATTTTACAAATTGTAAATAGAAAATATATTTTTTGGAGCTTATTATCTCGTTCTTTAAATTATTATTTGTTTGAAAACTATTAATTTTATGCCACGAATTCATGTTTAAACTCTGGCGGAATTTTTATTTCAAAGTACATAATAAAAAAAAGTCCAAAAATTCGACTTTCGATTTTTGGTGATAAACCCCCCCCCCCCATTTTGTTCGTTTTCCGGAAAAAGAAATTCCGTTTTTTTTTTTTTTTTAGCGTTAACGTTAACCCGGGCTTTTAAAATTAACATGGGGTTTTAAATGGGAAAAGCTCAATTTTCAAAAAAATGGAAAAAAAAGTACTTGTTATACATTTTTTGTCAAGTAAAGTATTGTCACCTATTGAGGAGTATTTGAGGAATAATTTCCACCCAATAGCTTTTGATTTTGACACACCTGAACCCCTTTAATTGTGCCCGGAAAATGCCCCAAAAAATGCAAAATAGCAGTTTTCCATCAAATTCATGCTAAAGACGGTATTTTAAAAAAAAATTTCAACATTAATTATTTTTAATCGATAAGTGACTAGTTTTAAAGTATATTTTAAATAATTGTAAATTGTTTAAACAATTAGTATTTGTTTAAACAATTTTTTCCCCTGTAAATCGTGAAAAGTTATTATCTTTCGGAATAAATCGTACAAAGTTGATGAATGTCAAGAGCAGTTAGTTCTTGTTTAACTTATTTGGTAATTATTTTAACAATTTTCATTTCTTTAAACAATTTTTTTTCCCTAAAATCGTAAAAAGTTATTAATTTCTGAAAATAATGACACAATTAAAGAATGTTGAAAGCAATGCATTTTTGAAGGATGTTTGGTAATTATTTAAACAATTTTTATTTGTTTAAACATTTTTTCCCCCTGTAAAGCGTGACAAATTATTACTTTCTGGAATTAATGACACAATTGAAGGAATTTAAGAGTAATATTTTTTTTCTACAGAATATTTAGCAATTTTTTAAATAATTTCTATTTGTTTGAACAATTTTTGTTTGTTTAAAAATTTTTTTCTCTGCAAATCGAGAAAATTTATTCTTTTCAGCAATTAATGACACAATTAATGAATTTTAAAAATAATATTTTTTTGCTTAAGATACTTTGAAATTATTAAAAAAATTAATAATCATTAATATAAACCATTTTTGCAGTCTGTTATGAGTAGTTATTTTTTCAGATCATATTCGTTAAAATAAATAATTTTTCAAATGAATTTCGGGTAATGAGCATCAACAACAATTTTTAAACAAACAAAAATTGTTCAAACAAATAAAAATTATTTTAAAAATTGCTAAATATTCTGTAGAAAAAAGATATTACTCTTAAATTCCTTTAATTGTGTCATTAATTCCAGAAAGTAATAATTTTTTACGCTTCACAGGGGGAAAAATTGTTTAAACAAATCAAAATTGTTTAAATAATTACCAAACATCCTTAAAAAATGTATTGCTTTCAACACTCGTTAATTGTGTCATCCCTGGCGGACCGAACGAACGGAGCGGATACGCTACAGCGTATCCTTATAGTATCCACATCGTATCCTCTCCGTATCATGCAAGAAAAACTCATTAAAAAAGAAAGATTAACATTTCACTTGTTGAAATTCGGATTCTACGTGAAATTTTGAGTTAAAAGGTCACAGAGTAATCGCAATAGTTTTTCTTGCAACATTAAAAACTTTTAATAAATATAATACTTATCGATGACGTGCGCTGAAGGCGACTTCAAACGTATCGTCATTCAGTAGCAGTTCATAGACTTTATCCGTCGACGATGCGTTTGAAGTCGCCTTCAGCCCACGTTATCGATAAGTATTATATTTTTTGAAAGTTTTTAATGTTGCAAGAAAAGCTATTGCGATTACTCCATGACCTTTTAACGCAAAATTTCACGTAGAATCCGAATTTCAATAAGTGAAATGTTCATCTTCCTTTTTTAATGAGTTTTTCTTTCATGATACGGAGAGGATACGATGTGGATACTATAAGGATACGCTGTAGCGTATCCGCTCCGTTCGTTCGGTCCGCCAGGGATTATTTTCAGAAAATCATAACTTTTTACAATTTTAGGGAGAAAAATTTGTTTAAACAAATGAAAATTGTTTAAATAATTACCAAATAAGTTAAACAAGAACTACTACTCTTGAAATTCATCAACTTTGTACGATTTATTCCGAAAGATAATAATTTTTCACGATTTACGGGGGAAAAAAATTGCTTAAACAATTTATAATTATTTAAATATACTTTAAAACTCGTCACTTATCGATTAAAAATAATTAATAATTCATAACTGATCATTTACGGCAAACAAAAACGAAAAAAGGACTAATAAAATACTAGAAAATATAAAAAAACTTCGAATGTTGACAATTTTGCCATGTATTTTCAAGAAAGTCGGCCCTATAGGTAATCAGCGCTACGCTCGGGCAATTTAAGTACTAACGCGCAGGGCAGTCAAATGTGTGCCCATTTTTAGCTTTTAGTGCCAGGGAGCTGATTTCAAATAACGGAAAATTAGTTGTATAGGCGTTTTGCACAGGGGCGTACAACTTTCAATGCTTGCCGTGGGTGCATTTTCCCTAAATACGCCGCTGATAACCAAGATGGCAGCCTGTGGTAGAGCGCGGCTGGGGACGAAATTGGGAGCGCTTAAGGCCAGACCGTGTATTATGTATTTTTTGGATCATAATTCAGAACATGATCCTGCAGAAAGATTAATAATGTGTGACCTCATCAGATTTCACGGTCATTTATCGTGATTTCTCTGCCTGTTGTGATCTTATTTAATTTTAATTCTTAGATCTGGCTGCACCTACACGCCTATATATGAAACATAACAGCTGATTGAGAATTCATTACTTTTGCCATCAATCATGGAGACATCTGCCTTGAATGCGGTAAGATCTAAAATGTAAATGATCCATTCTATCTCATCTGACAAACGCGAAAAATACATCGCAGTTCTTGGAGTTGAGAAATTTGTATGTAAAAGTATATTGGAGTTGAATATTTTGCCGAAAAAAATATACATTAGAGTAATTATATGTTCGCTTGTCCTCTTTTTATGTGAAATGTTCGCTTTTTTCTCGATCGGACAGATGAACTATAAAGGTTATACATATTTTCATCTTTTCAGTATGTATTTAGCCTATGCCCTATATGAATGAAATGAAAATGTACGAATATATCTATATTTTTTTTTTGAATTCCATCCAAACTCCAGGTAGAGAATGATATGGTTCGAGAATCACCAAGTAAGTTACGCTCTTTCGAAAATTTTTTTCTTCATTTTTTTTTATCATTTTTATTATTTCAAATGTTCTGAAAATTTTTTTATTTCTCTTCATTTTTTATGGGGGGGAGTTTGTGGAGTGTCTGCTCCTTTCACTGGGACCATCTGGTAACCCTAATTTAAAGTATTATACGGATAAAATTATTTTCTGAGGATTTTTTTTTTTTTTAATTGAAACTAGATTTATTAGAGTGTTATCTGAAGTTTACATTTAGTAAAATAAAAAATCTCATGTTATGCACGTAAGGCCTATATCCCAAGTTATTGAAGATTTAACATATTTTAGTATGAGGCCTGAACGGTTGACATTTTTTTTTTAACTGAGACATTATAAGAAGGACACAGTACACACATTCTGTTAAAATGTCAGAATTTTTTTCCTTTTCGTTTATGAAATAAAGCCCTGAAAGTAAGAAAGAACAGAGATGTTCGATAGGCTAGACACTTTCACACGCATTCAGTTGATCGACGTGAAGTTGGAGCGTCTACAATGAGCTTGTGTGCGTTCTTCGTATGGATAGCTCTTTGTATCAATTTATCCGAAAAAGATAATGAGCACACAAAAAGTATTGTTTTGAAAATTGCAAAATAAGTGACACCTGGGTGCAGCTTGTACTTGGAATGTAAATAATACTTTATTTTCTTTACAAAATCCTTTCAAGAATATGTATGGGTACAATTCGTGATTATTTTACAAATTATGTTAATAATTACATGGTAGGTTATGATCGTATACAGTTATATATCTTATATGTGCAGTATATACTCTAGCATAATGCGATGCCAGACGAGCGGATCATCGTCGTACAGTGTTTGGAGCTCCTCTTCGGTACCTTCCCTCAACGTGTGTAGCCGAAAGAGTCCGGTCGTTACCGATCATGCACGAAAAGAGTCGGTTGGCGCGCAATTTAAATGCCTACATTTAAAGTTGAATAACATTCGCATAGTTCATACATTAATTTACATTAATGTTTCTAATTATTGATTCATGCTAATTATGTTTATTCTGTAGAATTTAAATAGTGCATATAGGCGCATTTCAATTGATCAAAATGCTTATGAATGAATTTCATTGTATTTTTGGAACTAATTTAAGAAGTTTAATATTGCCACTTGATATTCTCATTTACAGATACCTTATTCTGGAAAATTAAATCCATAAAAACATTAGCATTTAAATTTTTACAATATTTAGCTTAACGAAAGTTGGTTAACAGTCTGTTTCTTTTAATCGTCGCTTATAATTTCATTTTCGTTTTCTTCCTCGCTTGCTTCTTCTTTGGAAAATTTCAAGTTTAAAAATTTATTTTTGTAATATAAAACTGGGCACTCTGATGAACATAACCCTATGAAAAATAAGTAACACAACAGGGTGGCGATTTGACGTGGAAACCTTGAAAATGACCTGTAATTTGATTACGAAACCTTGATTTTCTTAGTAATTGTTTTTTAACGGAAACTTAATTTGAATTTTTTAAACTTCGAAGAAAATTCGGAGTGATTTAAATTATGAGAAGATTTCAAAAAATTTGAAAGAAAATGCAGATTTTTAAAGATTATGAAATAAAATTTTCAAGTTTTTTCAGGATTTTGAAAGGTTTAAAGATAATTAAAAAATTTTCTAAAGATTCCTGTGAACATTTAAAGTGATTTTTATTTAAAAAAATAATCATTCTGAGGGATTATTTAAAAGGATTTCAAAATAAATTTTGATGTATAAATAAGAATTAAACAATTATTAATACTACTTTAAAAAGTGTTCAGTTTGAAAAAATGGTAATCTCTCAATTTTTGATGTTGTAACTTAAAATTGCTTAAAATGATATAATTTCTAAACTCCACAAATTTGTTGAATTATTCATCCATTCAGAATTTAGAGCATTGGAAATGATAGCGTGGTTTCATATTTTTTTACACTTTCAACTGTCAGTTGTGACATGATTTTCGTAACATCTTAAGTATATGATATATATTGTCCTATTACTATAACTTGGAATATTCAGGAAAGTATAAAAAGAGCAACCGCCTCTTGTTCATTGCATTACGTTTTAGTCCAAGAGCTGGTGACGTTTTTCGTGAAGTGGGAGTATAAGGCCTAGTTTTTGGCGAATATATCTGGGAAATTACCCTTCTTTCGAAACCCGGAAATGCCAGACGCCCTGCCTAGGGCGTTTGGGTACCTGAGCCAGGTGAAAAAATTGGAAATTTGAAGTGATAGTAGTATATAAGCCAATTTTCTTCTAGGATCGATCACAGCCACACAAAAAAATAGTTTTTCGGGCCCAGAGGTCAGACCATGTTTACTATATGTTTTTAGGGTCGCTAAATCCGAATCCGAGGTCCAAAAACCCCCAGCACGTCAGGGTTCTTACATAACCTCATAAGAACTCATAATTTTTTTTTTTTCAAGTCTGAGGTCAGACCATATTTATTACATGTTTTTGGGCTCGCTGAATCCGAATCTGATGGAAAAAAACCCCAGCAAGTCCGGGTTTTGACATAACCTCAAAAAACCTCATACAAATTTTTTTCCGAGTCCGGGGGTTGGACCATGTTTACTATATGTTTTTGGGGTCGCTGGATCCGAATCCGTGGTCTAAAAAACTCCAGCACGTCCGGGTTTTGAGTTTCAAAGAAACTCGTGAAATTAGTAACAAAAGGATGTTTCTTGACCTGAATGGAATTTTCTTTTAAATTTAAGGTTGAGATGATTCGGACCACGGATTCAGATCCAGCGACCCCAAAAACAAATAATAAACATGGTCTGACCCCCAGACTTGAAAAAAATTATAATATCTTATAAGGTTATGTAAGAACCCTGATATGCTGGGGGTTTTTGGACCTCGGATTCAGATTCAGCGACCCAAAAAACATATAGTCAACATGGTCTGGCCTCTGGGTCCGAAAAACGATTTTTTGTTGTGTGGCTGTGTTATTGATGCCCCAAGTTTATTATTATTCAATAGCCAGACCGATAGCTTGGGAATAACTTATTGCCAGACTCGATAATTATCAATAAAAAAACTTGGATTTTAAAGTGATAGTATAAGGTCTGCCGTTTTTAATAACAGACTTAAATCTTGGGGATAACACCTTGAAAATTAAGTTTGAAAATGAATAATTTCCATTGAAAGTGTCGGTCTGAGCGGGGGCCGAGGGACAAGGGAGCAGCAGCGTCATGGCAAAAAGCTGAGTGGAGGAGATGAGGGCGACTGCGACTGCCGGCCACGTCCCTCGGTCCCCGCTCTGACCCATACTTTCGAGGAAAGTTATTCATTTTTAAACTTAATTTTCAAGGTGTTATCCCCGGAATTTCGGTCTGTCGCTTTACGAATGCTACCTTTGAATACTATTCTTTATGTTATTAAAAACGCCAGACCTCATACTATAACTTCAAAATCCAAGTTTTTGTATTGATAATTATCGAGTCTGGCAGTATGTTATTCCCAAGCTATCGGTCTGGCGATTGAATAATAATAAACTTGGGGCATCAATAATCGATCCTAGAAGAAAATTGGCTCTTATAATATCACTTCAAATTTTTTCACCTGGTTCAGGTACCCAAACGCCCCATGCAGGGCGTCTGGCATTTACGGGTTTCGAAAGAAGGGTCATTTCCCAGATATATTTGCCACAAACTAGGACTTGTACTCCCACTTCACGTAAAACGTCACCAACTCTCTTGGACAATTCTGACGAGAAAAGTGTGTACGAAATCCTCACTTTATTTCTTTGGGGGTTTGAAACTATTGTGATTATTTAATTATGATTACAATTATTTTTTAATTATCACAATAGCTTCAAACCCTCATAGAATTAAAGTGAGGTTTACCTACATACTTTTCTCGTCAGAACTTCACGCAATAAACGGGCGGTTGTTATTTTTATACATTCTTGAATATTTCAAGTTATAGTCATAGGACAATGACATATATTTACGATGTTACGAAAATCGAGTCACAACTGACTTTAAAATGATTTTATATCAAAATTATTACGTATTCAAAAAAGGAATATCGTCAAAATCATATAAGAAAATTAAATTAATGTTGCAGATAAAAAGTTATTTATTTATATTATATAATGCTCAAAAATCGCAGCAATATAATTCAGGGTGCCGTTTTAAACAAGGAAAAAAATTATCGATCATTTCCCGTTTTGGAAACATCTTTCACGGTCATTGAAATTTAAAGATTTGAACTCTCGAAGCTAACAACTTTTTTAATTTGAAGTTGTAAAAACTGAACTGCGAATTTAAATACTCAATTTGGAACTCTTTTGAATTTTTAAATTAAAGTTTAACATTTTTTAAAATTCAAACGCTCAATAACTTTCACGTATGAAATGGAAGCTGTTAACACACTCCAAAAATTTTAATTGAATGCCACTATTCAGCAAAATTGAAAGATTTTAACTTTTATAAATTTTACAGTTGAAAGATTAAAAAACGTATAAAACCAAGCTATAATTTTCAATGCCTTCCATAGATATATAAATCAACGAATTTGTAAAGCTCAAAATGATATAATTTCAAGCGATTACTAAATAATCAAGGTTTTTAATTAAATTACAGGTAAGTGGGACGTTGGTCGTGGGGGTTAAGGCATAGGCTTTGGACCCACTCCGTCGGCTTGCGGGTTCGATTCCCGCCTCGCTCTCTGGAAGAGTCTCGGTGGTCCATGCGGTGAACACTTGCCTAGCAAGGGAGTTGTTCATCTCCGGAGAGTCGTGGGACCGGTACCTCTAGAGAAAAAGGTGTTCTCTAAGTACTTAAGGCTGTTGCTCTTGGTGGTTCGGAACCCACCTTAAACTGTAGGTCCCCCCCCACCACCAAGTAAGTGTGTGGGGGGGCGTGTGAAGGAATAGGGAAGAGATACAAGAACAATGTAAACCCTTAGGGGACACATTAGAAGCTTCCATTCCAGAATTAAATTACAGGTCATTCAAGGTTTCCACGTCAAACCGCCACCCTGTTGTGTTACTTATTTTTGTTAGGTTTATGTTTATCAGAGTGCCTAGCTTTATATTAAAGAAATACATTTTTAAACTTTATATTTTCCAAATAATCAAGCGAGGAAGCAATAGAAAATGAAATTGTAAGCTAAGATTAAAAGGAACAGACTGTTAACGAACTTAAGTTACGCTAAATATTGTAAAAATGTAAATACTCATGTTTTTATGGATTTAATTATCCAGAATAAGGTTCCTGTAAGGGCGAATATCAAGTGGCAATATTAAGCTTCTTAAATTAGTTCTAAAAATACAATGAAATTCATTCATAAGCATTTTCAACAATTGAAATGCGCCTATATGCACTATTTAGGTTGTAAAGAATAAATATAATTAGCATGAATCAATAATTAGAAACATAAAAAAAAAAACACTTTTTGTTCAAAATTAATGTATGAACTATGCGAACTGTATCAAACTTTAAATGTAGGCATTTCAATTGCGTGCCAACCGGCTCTCTTTTCAGCTTCGTGCATGATCGATAACGACCGGACTCTTTCGGCTCCTAACATTGGGGGAAGGTACCAAAGAGGAGCCCCAAACACTGTACGGTTATCCGCTCGTGATGCAACGTGGGCAACTTGCACTACTGCGCATGCAAAATAATTTGTTTAACATTTTCAAGTGGTACGTGGATGGTTTTTAATATATTCTGAGCATTAGGTTTTAAAAAATAAAAAAATAAAGATTACATCAAATAACAAATTTTTACATTCTCATTCTAATGAGAAGGTATTGGTTTTATGTAAAATTTGACTTGGTCGGTTTTCATCAAATTTTCACGTTTTGAGACCCCCTGAGCTAGAAAAAAAGGTTTTTACCAAGGTGTCTGTCTGTCTGTAGTCTGTCTGTCTGTCTGTCTGTCTGTAGGCACGATAACTTTCGAAATAATAATCAGACTGGGTTGTGCTTTGGCACACTTTTTTAGGACCTAAAAAGAAAGAACAAGTTCGTTAACCAGCTAATTTTGATCAAAATTCAAAAAGTGAGCGCATTTTGAAAATTTTTGAGACCATTTTTTTTCAAAATTCAAAAATGCTATGTACGGCTATTCATAGTACTCCAAAACTCGAACAATTTATCCTAATGACTTTTTCGGATAAAAAAAAATTACCGGAGTTTAGCATTTTCAAAATTACAAAAAACAAACGTAAATGAACATTTTATGTCGAAAAACGCACGATATAAAAAAAAGTCATGAGGAGAAAAATTTTTCTTTTTGAACACCCTATAATATTTTCGTAACAACTTTTTGAATTTTTTGAAAAATCAAAAATCCAAATTTTGATCACACAAAAAAATAATGAAAAATCAATAATTTCATTTTGCTGTCAAACTATGCAAGATGCGACCAAAGATGAATGGAACAAAATTATGCACCCAAAAAAGATCTCCAAATTGTTTCATTATTCACTTTTTGATATGATGCGTAGTTTTTGTTTTATTCGTAAAAGACAGCATTGGAAATAGTAAAATTAAATTTTTAGACGAATAACACAAGCTACGAGAAAAACGACAGTGACAAAATTTGTTCATCCAAAGAAGAGGTACAAATTTATTATGAATCATGTTCTGATAGGATGCGTAGTTTTTGTTTTATTCGTGACTTTTTCATTTCTATCATACGGTGCACAGAACCGAGCGTGGAACGCAAGGTTCAAATTATTTCCAAATCACATATCGAGCGCGAAGCGCGAGTGTCTGGATGAGAATGTGTTCCTTAAGGTCGATAGAACCTTGAGTGAATAAATTTCAATTTCATTCTAAAATAAAAACAAATTTAACAATCACTTCACATGTAGAGGTTTTGATAATTTTATAATATTTGCAAATAAGCTTTTTTTTCCATCAAAGTCGAGCACGAAGTGCAAAAATCTAGAGAAACCGAGCGTAAAGCGCGATGTAAATACGTCCGAACGCGTAGCGCGAGGTGTATACATAATCGAGCGCGAAGCGCGAGATCCAACAGTCGCGCGCCCTAGGCGCGCTCAAACTTGCGAGCGAAGCGAGCCGCGCGCAAAGCGCGCGATGAGAATGTGCCCGTGAAGCGGGCAGATTTTTTATTTTCGGAATGTTCATTTTATTTTTTAACCTAATGCTCAGAATATATTAAAAACCATCCACCTACCACTTGAACATGTTAAATTATAATTGTTTCTAATTATCAATAATAAATAAAATTTTTTTTTTTTACATTTCAAATGAGCGCGCGAGCGGCAGCCAATGAAGCTCTTTATGCATCGCATGCGCAGTAGTGGAAGGTGCCCGCGTTTGGAGCACTGTGAGATGCATTGTGCACTCACTTATTGTATATAGTATACACATTTATACATTCATAAAATGTTGACTTCCGTACAAAAGTGGGAAAAACTCAGCGAAAAAAATTCCTAATAAAATAGACAAACTCCAATGCAGAGATAATTTTATGCTGCGCAAACAATACTTCAAACGAGAATCACTCAAAACATTATTTCGAAAAATTTTAAGCGATAAATTTCGAAAAATAGGGTTTCACGGCACTAATTTTTCGTTCATGGACTTTCAGTAGTATCATCCACTATTTTTTCCACATTCTCATAATAATAGAAAAGTATTAGTATTATTTGAAAACTGACTATCGCAAATTTCTTTAAATCTCCAGGTTTCGAGACCTCCTGAATTTGAAAAAATAGGTTTTACGATTCTGTCTATACAGGATACGGAAAAAATGAATGTAGTTTTTGTTACAATCGTAAAAAATAATATGAAAAATAAAAAAAATAAATTTTTTGAAAAAAACGACACCTTATACGAAAAAAGTGAATATATAAAAGATTTTCAACCGAAAAAGATCTGTAAATTTTTTATTAATCATTTTTTGATAAGACGCATAGATTTTGTCTTAATCGTAACAAAAAGCGTTAAAAATAAAAAAATTACATTTTTAGAAAAATTACGTAAGTTACGAAAAAAATCAAAAGACAAATGTTTTTTAAACAAAAGTGATCTACGAATTTGTTTTAAATCATTTTTTGATAGGGGGCGTAGTTTTTGTTTATTTCGTAAAAAAATAAATTGAATATAAATAACTTTTTTGGAAAAACGACATAAGGTGCGAAAAAAAATGACTCGATAAAAATTGTTCGACCAAAAAATACATACAATTTTGTTATTAACCATTTTTTGATAGGGTGCATAGCTTTTGTTTTAATCGTAAAAAATAATGTTGAAAATAAAAAAATTAAATTTTTTGAAAAAAGCGACACCCGATACGAAAAAAGTGAATAGACTACAGGTATTCAGCCGAAAAAAATCTACAAATTTTTTATTGATCATTTTCGGATGGGATGCGTAGTTTTTGTTTTAATCGCAAAAAATGACATTAAAAATACAACAATTAAATTTTTGGAAAAGTGACATAAGATACGAAAAAATATGAATAGACAAACGTTGTTTCAACCAGAAAAACCCACAAATTTTTTAATAATCGTTTTTTTGATACGGCGCGTAGTTTTTGTTTTAATCGTACAAAATAACATCAAAAATACAGATATTGAAATTGTGGAAAAAGATACATGATACAATAAAATTTTAATCAATACAATTGTTCGTCTAAATTATATCTGAAAATTTGCTTGAAATTACTTAACGCTAGGGCACGTCTTTTTTGTTTTATTCGTGAAACATGGCATTGAAAATAAACTAAATTTTTGGAAAGACGACACAAGATGTAATAAAATGTTAACAAAATTGTTCGCCTAACTTAGATCTAGATTTGCTTTCGATTATTTTTCGACAGGATGCGCACTTTTTCAATTATAAAAACAAGACAATAAAAATACGTCTGTTTCAATATCAATGCACATTATGAATTTTGATAATGTACATTTATTCAAAGGATACATTTTTCAGGGTAGCTGAGTATAAAGATTAATGCAAACTAATATAATATACATTTAATATAATAGATTTGAACGAGGCGCATGATTAGAATGTGTTCGTTTGAGTCGGAGGAGCTTAAACAAAAGAGAATTTACAATAACCAATTTACAGCTGTCAATTGTTTGACATTTAATTTTAAAAGGTCTATGTACATATGGTGGAGGAGTTCAAAGACCGAGCGCGTGGCGCGAGGGAAATGCAATATCGAGCGCGAAGCCCGAGATCTACTAGGCGTGCTCAAAAGGTGGGCAGATTTTTTGAATATGAAACTGTTCACAGTGTTCACTCTGAAGTCACTAATAATACAAGTATAACTGAAAAAAAAAGTTTTTTTCAAAGTTCTATTCGAAAAAGAAAAAAAATTATAAATATTTCAAACTTGTCATCCTGTCGCGCCATGTCGCTACCTAGATGTGTCGCCACATGTTTCATTTCAATATTTTCTAAACAAGTTGAAGGTTCACGCTTTTTCTTAAAAAAAAAATTGGAAAAAAAATTCATTGTTAAAAATCCTGAAATAATATTTTTATGTATATGCAATGGTGAGGAACGGAAAAATAATTCATAAACCTGTAAGGAACTTCGAGATGTAAATATTCTTAATTTAACGTCTGGAAAGTAACAAATTGGAATTCGTAAGGAAAAACCTTATTCATTAACTTCTTCCAGACTATTTATTCTTTATTGCACAAAAAAATGACGTTTCGGAATGGGACCGATTCTCCCGTCAGGTTGTCTATTATGAAATATGAACAATTAGAAACATATTTTGTAAAAAAATAAAACGTAATAGTAAAATTAATAGAGAAGGAAATTTCCATGCCTTTAACATTTCGCAGAATTTAACCATATTTGTTAGTATTTTGGAGCCAATTATATATATATATATATATATATATATATATATATATATATATATATAATTGGCAATATATACATATATTTTTCGGTTTCGATTCCCTTGGAATAGAACCGAAGAGCTTATGACAAAGCCACCGAACGCGTCCTCGGGTTGCGGATAGAGGGTCCTCGTACCAAGGGTTTCTGCTGAATATGGTATGAGAATGAAAGTATGAGAACCGTCCCGAAAGCTGCATGGCACCTGGGTGAGGTGTTTTTAACGGTGACTCTGGGATACCGGGCGACGTCTCAGAGTATCAGCCTTATCCTTGCACGTGGGGCTCTACAAGGATTGACAAACCCTTTCCCTAGCTGCTTGTGGGAACAACAGTGAAACCAACAAACCACCAAAATGTTGTAGATGCGGTTCAAAACGATCGAACGCGCAGAGCACCCGACAATGGATCGGCAAACAATGCCGATCATCCTAGAGTTCGGGGTGCTGAAAATAATTTAGATGGAAACACGACGACGAACCGGCGAAACGCTCACATTCAGTGGACGGATCAACTTAAGAATGACGTGCTAGACTGCTATGATGCCAGTATTATCCCTGTTCGCGGAGGCTTTATGGCGCGTATGCATACTCTGTGTTGCCAGAAACACCCAGAGCTTCAATACGTTTCGCATCAGTCTTTGCGAAATCATGCAAGTTCCTCTTAAGCCCCAAGATCTGGCTGAAATGGATGCCTCCCTTCGTGGAGATATCTCGCAAGAGTCCGACCTCTGGACCATCAATTGCTCAGTTTATGGTGCTGCGAGAGCTTTGGCTGATTCAAATCGAAGGCTGAAACCGACGATGGATCAGAAGACCAGAAGACGCTTGCATCAACTGAACAAGAAAATTGGATGGGCAAGACGGATTGCGTCCCGTGTTCAATGTGTGATTGACTACATAACATCTGGTAGACCGTTCACGGAAAGGGTTCGAAAGTTCGCCCAAGAACTAAGAACCTTGAATCACACACTGAACAAGTCAAAGCTGCTGACAATCAAAAAATAAGGCTCTTATCTGACGCAAGGAGGAGGATACAGAAGAGGGAGAGATGGAACAGGGAGAATCAACAGTTTCTTGCTGACCCATCAAGCCTCTTCAGTGATGCCCCTGTTTTTGTAAAAAATCCACCCAAGCCCAAGGAGGTAGAGACTTTTTGGAGAGAGGTCTACAAGATCCCGAAAACACTAGAGTTGAAAGAAGATACTGACAATATCATCCGCTTCAAGGAGTTTTGCGACAGCCTCATATAAATCTGAGGAGGAGTGCCCATCAGTCACTGCCGAAGAGGTGAAAAAAGCACTTAGAGGCACGAAGAACTTTTCCGGTGCTGGACCAGATTGTATTAAGAACTTTTGGTGGAAGAAGTTTACTTCTATACACCAACATTTGGACCGCATATTCACCTCATATTTAAAGTCGGAGACGCCCATTCCGCAGTGGCTGGTGTTAGGACGCATTATACTCCTACCGAAAAAAGGCAACTTGTCCAGACCAGAGAATTACAGGCCAATAACTTGTTTAAACACACTGTATAAGATCTTTACAGCTGTCCTAAACAACAGGATCGTTCGACGAATTGAGCCTGTATGGCGAGAGATGTACGAACAACGAGGCTCGAAAAAAGGTGTAGCAGGCTGTCGTAGTGCTGCCATGTCTACGGATTTTTCTTCAGATCTGAAGAAACTTTGCCAAATCTCGGATTTCTGAAGAATTTGAAGAAATTTGATCGAAATCTGAAGATTTTTTTCAATTTTTCATTTTTTTTCTAATTTGCCCAAATTAGTCAAGGGAAATTAGTCTTCCAGATCTAAAAGTAAAAATTTAGGGCGCTTTCACACGCTTGCAGATCAGCAGATTATTGCATGCATAAAGTTCACAAGAGTGAAAGAGACAGGTTGTTCTCCATCTCTTTCACTCTTGTGAACTTTCTGCATGCGATTAGGCATTCTCACTTCATAGTCAGCTAGCTGCACTTCAGTAACGTCTGGGGGGAAAACAATTCTGTGAGATAATTTTTTTGTAACATGTGTATTTTATGATGTTGTGGGTTATTTCGAGAGATTCGTTGAAAAGTATGTCATTTGTCCTGGCAAACGAAAAGCTATACAAATAAAAAACTCTCTCTCTTTCTCTTCCTAAAAAGTGGGAGAAAACGATTTCTAAAATCTGCTCATGCCTTGAGAGTTTTCGAGTTAAAAAATAAGTTTTTTTTACATTCAATTTTTACATTCAATCATTCAAAATAAGTTTGAGTCCAAAAATCACTTTCAAGCTTACGTATTTGTTTCAAGTTTACATTGGTGTCACGTAGACTGATATTTGAAATTTTCCCATCGGTATTCATGTGCATCCTGCTCATCAGTTGCTGCGCACGAGTTACACGTTTTCCGTGGTTAAATTCAGCGAAAATATATTATATTATTAACTTGAATAACTACAGTGCATAATAAGATTGTTAGTTATTCAAAAATAGGTTTTGAAAATCTGAAGATTTTTTTTAGAAATCTGAAGAATTTTTTCGAAATTATCTACGGATTTCTGAAGAAAAATGGGGAAAAGCTGAAGATTTATATTTTGGCCACCTGGCAGCACTGGGATGTCGAGAGAACCTTCTAATTGACAGGTGTGTCTGTAAAGACGCTGCCGCCCATCAGCGCGTCCTGTCAATGGCCTGGATTGACTACCGGAAAGCTTTTGATTCAACCTCTCATAGACTTATCATCTGTCTGTTGGAAAGCTTGAAGGTACATCCACACATAGTGAGATGCATAGAGAGACTGATGCCACCTTCCAGAGGGGCGTCTTTCAAGGGGATAGTATGAGCCCTTTGCTTTTTTGCATCACACTTCTGCCTCTATCTCTCGCACTACGAAATTCTCCTGGATACCTCTGTGGCGATACTAATCAGCGTGAGCATAGGGTAACTCATGTATTTTATATGGATGACCTGAAGATCTATGCCGCTGGTAAAAGCAAACTTCAAACTGCTATAAATATCGTCAAGAACTACACAGGAGAGATTGGGATGGACTTTGGTTTGGACAAGTGTGCCAAAATTCATTTGAAAAAAGGAAAGATTACTGGCGTTCCCAAGGACCCTGAGCTTGTAGATATAAGTGTTATTAGACATCTTAACACTGGAGAGACCTATACATACCTGGGCGTGCCTCAAAGCCGCATTCAGGACGTAACATCAGTGAAGGAGTCTCTCCGAAGCAGATACAAGCATCTTCTTAGACAGATTTGGTCTTCCAATCTGTCGGCGTTGAACAAGGCATCTGCGACTAACATGCTTGCCGTCCCGGTTCTACTCTACTCGTTTGGGGTGGTTCAATGGACGAAGAACGAGCTTAAGGCCCTTGATGTCATCACGCGTAAGATCATGCATATGCATAAAAGCTTGCATATCAATTCGTCAGTTCCGCGATTATACATTTCACGCCGTCAAGGCGGACGCGGACTTCTGAATCTACAATGTCTTCATAACCGAATTGTTTTAAGTACAGCTTACATAGTTGCGAATGGCAAAGATCCTCTCCTAAAGATGGTCAGAAACCACGAGATGATTGGCGAAGGAGCGTTCCTTTACAAAGCCGCGGAGCAAGCTACCGAGGCCCTTGGCCTGAACTTCAACATCAGAAGTAAGGAAAGTGCATTACTCCATCTAGATGCTTCACGTCTAAAAGCCGAAGTAAAGAAAGCAGAGGTTAGAAAATTTCACTAAGAGCTACTCGACAAGCATATGCACGGAAACTTTCACAGAAATGTAGAAAAACAGTCCTTGTCAAAGGAGCAAACTTTTGCTTTCCTCAAATCATCAGGGCTCAATTCAGGTACAGAGGGCTTCATTCTCGCATGCCAGGACGGTGTAATCTCCACCTTAGCATATCGCGCCCGCATTTTATGTCAAGAAGTTCCCAGTGATAGGTGCAGAGCGTGTCATGCACACGTTGAGTACCTAGAACACATACTATCGGGGTGTCCGACCCACGCAGGAACAACGTATATCTATAGACATAATGGGGCCCTAAGGGTACTTTATTACCACCTTTGTCGCTCTTACGGTGTTGGTCGCGACCCTGCCCTGCCGAACGCTCCAAGGGATATAGAGTCAATTGTCCGAAACGAGAAGTGCCAGATTTTCTGGAACTACGATTTTCGGGCAGCAGTCTCCGTTGCGCACTCGAGGCCTGACATTGTTCTCCAAGACTTCGAGAAACGAACGATATTCGTGATCGAATTCTCGGCTCCGTTCGAATACAACATCACTGCAAAGGAGAAAGAAAAAGAGGAGAGGTATCAAGACCTTAAAAGAGAGCTACAACGACTGTACCCAAAATATTCGGTACGAGTAATTGTCCTTGTGATAGGTGCTCTCGGAGGTAATAAATTATCACTGGTTCGTAACCTTAAAGCCATACCCGCGTGCCAAAAATATGCCAAGGCACTTGCGAGATGGATGCAGAAAGCTGTCATCCTTGGGTCGCTGCGTGTCCTCAAGACACACGAGGGTTTCGCCGGCCTGTCGTTGTGATTTCGTCGTGCCCTGTGACCACCCATCTCACGGATGTCAGACGTGGCCATAGGCGTATTTTACCGCGGTTCTACTGGGGGCTATTGACATTTTCTTTTTAGATGGCAGTTGCTCGTAGTGGTACCCTGCGGTGGTTGTTTAACTTTTTTTTTTAAATTATATATATATATATATATATATATATGCCAGTATGGTCCCTGAACGAGAAGGTTACATGGCACGACTGCATGCTCTGTGGTGCGAGAAACACCCAGAGCTCTCAGACTTTTCGCAACAACATAATAAATTTAAAATTTAAAGATTTTTCGGGTTTCAATCGTGTGCGAAACTATGAATGTTGCCGACGTTTCGTGAACATTGCAGTCCACTTCTTCAGGGCTGACCTGAAACTGAAGTTTCAGGTTATGTTGTTCTTATATATGTTTTCTCTACGATGCCTGTGATTGGCCAGAGCGCCCATGGTGGGGACTGGCTGAACTTGATTGGCCAATCAAGTCTTTTTTAAAAAACCCGGAAGGACGGAAAGCCAAATCGGATTGGTATTATATCCATTGTCCCTATTGATGTTATTAGGGTGTTTCAAGATTTCGATTGCTTCTCTATGTTTTCTTGGAAATTTATTAGACGTTTTGGTGATGACGGTTGTTTTGTCAAATAAAATACTATGTCCTGCTTCGATATGATGCTCAGCTACTGCTGATTGTGTGAAATGTTTTAGCCTAATTTTATTCTCATAGAGAACAAGAACAAGGGACTTGATAAACTCCCAGATCACTGAAATGTTCCTTTTTATCTTTAGGGTTGTTTAGAAGTTGTCCTATTTTTGCAGGTGGTTTAAATATAGTTTGGATATTGTGTTTGTTGAGAATTATTCCTATTTGTTCCGTGATACCTTGAATGTAGGGTAAAATGGTGGTTGTTTTTCTCTCTTTTTCCTTAGTAGGTTGTGTTGACTTGTTTTCTTGAGTGTATTTTCTTATTGCTTTATTAATTTGTTTGTTTGTGTAATCGTTTTGTATTAGGATTTGTTTAACAATTTGTAATTCCTTTTGTAAGTTATCTTTATCTGATATGGAGACTTGATTGGCCAATCAATTCCAGCCAGTCCCCACCATGGGCGCTCTGGCCAATCACAGGCATCGTAGAGAATACATATATAAGAACAACATAACCTGAAACTTCAGTTTCAGGTCAGCCCTGAAGAAGTGGACTGCAATGTTCACGAAACGTCGGCAACATTCATAGTTTCGCACACGATTGAAACCCGAAAAATCTTTAAATTTTAAATTCTAAATTTTAAATTTTAATTTATTATAATGAATCATCGTGAAAGTATTAAATATATTATTTTCGCAACAACGTTTGCGAAACCATGCCGAGAACCTCCGGAAAAGAGGTTATATAAGCGGAGTGCCTACTCAACCGCATCCAGAACAAGCCGGCAACAGAGAAAGAGAGGCGACACTGAGACCAACCGCGAACAGGCATCCAATAGAGGAAGAACGATGCTTCAGGACCCGGAGAAACATCAACATTCAGGTTCCTCCAAAGCCCAAAGATCTGAGTGAATTGGATGATGAACTTCGTGGAGATTTTTCCGAAGAATCCGACCTCTGGACTATCAGTTGTGTGTACAATGCAGCGAGAACTTCGGCAGATGCAAGCCGCAAAACAAAACCAACGGTTGATCATAATACCAAAAGAAGAATGCATCAACTCAGCACAAAGATAGGCTGGGCTAGACAGTACGCGTCCCGCATTCAGTGTGTGATTGACTACATAACATCTGGCAGGAATTTCACTGCCAAGGTTCGACGGTTCGCGCGCGAACTGCGGATTCGTCATCACACAGTCAACAAATCAAAGCTAATGACTATCAGACAGCATATTGTTGACAGAATACGAATACTATCTAACGCTAGGAGAAGTCTAGAGCGGAGAGAGAGGTGGGTCAGAGAAAATCAACAATTTTCATCTGATCCATCTAAACTCTTCCAAGACCCTCCAATTACTGTCGACCATCCGCCCAAACCAGAGGAGGTAGAAGCATTTTGGAGAGAAGTCTACGAGGTCCAGCAATCACTTCAAGAAGACTCAAAGAACATAAATAGCTTCAAGGAGCTGTGCAATGCCCTCATAA
>CAKNXH010049651.1:0-31109 GCA_932178445.1 Andricus quercusramuli
TGGGCCCAGTGATGCGCCTTTGCTGGGACAGACTCTGGATTTTCCTATTAAAACATGTTTAGCCAAAGTAAAGACCTTGTTGGGAACAGCAGTGCGCCTAGTCCGGGCCAAACTCTGGCTCTTCCTCTTGAAACACGGTTTGCCGTAGTAAGAGTCACACTGGGCCCAGTAATGCGCCTTCGCTGGGCCAGACTCTGACTTTTTCACTTCTTCCGGGTTACCTGAAACTGAAGTTTCAGGTTATGTGCATCGTAGAGAATACATATATGTATTCTCTACGATGCCTGTGATTGTTTAGAGCGCCCCATGGCGGGGACTGGTTGAACTTAATTGGCCAATCAAGTCTTTTTTAAAAACAACCCGAGAGGACGGAAAGCCAATCCAGATTGGTATTATATCCATTGTCCCTATTGATGTTATTAGGGTGTTTCGAAATTTCGATTGCTTTCCTATCTCTTTTCGGAAATTTATGGTACGTTTTTGCGATGACGGTTCTTTTGTCAAATAAAATAGTATGTCCTGTTTCGATATGATGCTCAGCTACTGCTGATTGCGTGAAATGTTTTAGCCTGACTTTACTCTCATGTTCCTTTACACGTTGACTTACCGCCCTTCTGGTTTCTCCAATATAGACTTTACCACAAGAATAAGGGATTTGATATACTCGCGGATCACTGAAAGGTTCCTTTTCATCTTTAGGGTTGTTTAGAAGTTGTCCTATTTTCGCAGGTTGTTTAAATATAGTTTGGATGTTGTGTTTGTTGAGAAGTCTTCTTATTTGTTCCGTGATGCCTTGAATGTAGGGTAGGATGGTGATTTTTTTCTCTCTATTTCTTAAGTAGGTTTTCTTGACTTGTTTTCTGGAGTATATTTTCTCAGTGCTTTATTAATCTCTTCGTTTGTGTAATCGTTTTGTATTAGGATTTGTTTAATGTTTCGTAATTCCTTTTGTGAGTTATGTTTATCTGTTATAGAGACAGCTCTGTATACAAGGGAATTGATGACCGATTGCTTTCGAGATGGGTAGTGGTGGGACGAGGCATGCAGGTATCTATTTGTATGCGTGGGTTTTCTGTAAACTTCATGCCCTAATGTGTTATCGGATCTTTTATAAACTAGTACGTCCAAGAAAGGTAATTATCCGTTTTGTTCAATTTCCACAGTGAATTGGATATCAGGGTGTATTTGATTGATGAATTCGAAAAATTTGTTTAGTTCGTCTATTCCATGTCTCCACATGACAAAAGTGTCGTCCACGTAACGGCACCAAAATTCCGGTGTAAGCTTGGATTTGTTAAAGATTTTAGTTTCTAGATTTTCGATAAAAATGTTGGCTATTACACGTGAGATTGGAGATCCCATTGCTGCTCCTGAGGTTTGTTCTTAGAATTGCTTATTGAAAGAGAAATAGGTATTAGTGAGACAGTGTTCTATTAAAGTTGTGGGATTGGAGGGGAAGTTTGTAAAGGATTTAATAATCTCGATTGTATCAGAGATTGGTACTTTTGCAAAGATAGATACTACATCGAAATTTACTAGGATGTCTTGGGGTTGAATGTGAATCTGTTTTATTTTTCTGATGAAGTCAAAGAGTTTTGGATGTGCTTGATAGAGTATACCGTGAAAGGCTTAAGTTTTTTGGCGAGAAGGCGTTCTAGGTTGTAAGTTGGTGAGTTTATTGCGCTGACGATCGGTCTGAGTGGGATGTTGTTTTTGTGAATTTTTGGGAGTCCATAAAGTTTTGGTGAGATGGGATTAGTAAGTTTTGTTTTAGATATTGTATCGCTGTCATGATTTGAGTCTTTTAGGAGGTTTTTGTTTTTCTGGCTATTGTTTTTGTGGGTTCTTTTTTAAGTTTTTTATATGTACTGTCAGTAAGAAGGTCCATGATTTTGTTGTTATAGTCTTCTTTATTCATTATTACTGCTGTGTTGCCTTTGTCTGCTGGTAATATTATGATGTCTTTATTCTGATTGAGTTCTTTAATAGCTGTTTTTTCTTGTTTTGTTAAGTTTGAGGAGGGAAGTTGGGCCTTGCGTAAAATGTTGGCTGTCCTACCTCGTATGTCATTTGCTTTTTTGGGCTCTGGCCAATCACAGGCATCGTAGAGAATACATATGAGCACCTCTGAGCAAAAGGGAGACTCCGCAGAGTTGAGAGGAAAAGCGAGACAATTATCGTTGCGCTGTCTTGCTCTTCAGGCATTCTGCGTAAGAGTTTCTCTTTCTAACGGTACTTGTCTCGTTTTTCCTCACCGCTTTGTGGAGTCTTTCTTTTGCTCTGACGTGCTCATATGTAAGAACAACATAACCTAAAACTTCAGTTTCAGGTCAGCCCTGAAGAAGTGAACTGCAATGTTCACGAAACGTCGGCCACATTTATAGTTTCGCACACGAATGAAACCCGAAAAATCTTTAAATTTCAAATTTTTAATTTAAATTTATTATAACAAATCATCGTGAAAGTATTAAATCTATCATTAAAGAAATCTACGGGGAGAGTTTTCTTACTAAAACTAAGACTTTTAGTAAGCTCAGATCTTCCCAAGCTAAGCTACTAACATCTTTAGCTTTCTTAAAACGGGGTAGGGACAATAACATCGTCCCGAAATTCTTACAGTTAAAAAACCTCCAAAAAACTATTAAAACTTCACCTTTTCGTATCAAACACTCTCAGGTTTCACACTTGGTTCACATTGGACCGCATATTATTTGACCAATCCCAACGGATTAAAGATTTTTGCACTGAGAAACAAAAAATAAAATTTGACAAATTACTTCCAGTAAAGCACGCACCATTAACTAATACAGTAAAAAACATCTCTAACTATCCTCTCAGCGATGGAATGCTTTCAGTCTTATCTATAGGACCTAATTTTGCAGTCGCTCCCTCAAAAATCCCAAAAGAAGATATCATCAGTCATTTGGAATCCACAATATACACCCTTCCACCCGAAAAAGTAAATGACATACGACGTAGGACAACCAAAATTTTACGCGAAGCCCAACTTCCCTCCTCATACTTAACAAAACAAGAAAAAACAGCTATTTAAGAACTCAATCAGAATAAAGACATCATAATATTACCAGCAGCCGAAGGCAACACACTCGCCATAATGAATAAAGAAGTCTATAACAACAAAATCATGGACCTTCTAACTGACGGTACATATAAAAAACTTAAAAGAGACCCCAAAACAAAAGCCAAAAAACAAAAAGCCTTCTAAAAGACTCAAATCTTGACAGCGATATAATATCTAAATTAAAACTTGCTAATCCCATCCCTCCAAAACTTTATGGACTCCCAAAAATTCACAAAAACAACATCCCACTCAGACTGATCATCAGCGCAATAAACTCACCAACTTACAACCTAGCACGCTTCCTCGCCAGAAAACTTAAGCCTTTCACAGAAAACTCTATCACACACATCCAAAACTCTTTTGACTTCATCAGAAAAATAAAACAGATTGACATTCAACCCCAAGACATCCTAGTAAGTTTCGACGTAGTATCTCTCTTTACAAAAGTACCAATCTCTGATACAATCGATATTATTAAATGCTTTACAAACTTTCCCTCCAATCTCACACCTTTAATAGAAAACTGTCTCACTAATACCTACTTCTCTTTCAATAAGCAATTCTAAGAACAAACCTCAGGAGCAGCAATGGGATCTCCAATCTCACCTGTAATAGCCAACATTTTTACGGAAAATCTAGAAACTAAAATCTTTAACAAATCCAAGCTTAAACCGTAATTTTGGTGCCGTTACGCTGACGACACTTTTGTCATCTGGAGACATGGACTAGACGAACTAAACAAATTTTTCGATTCCATCAATCAAATACACCCTGATATCCAGTTCACTATGTAAATTGAACAAAACGTAAAATTTCCTTTCTTGGACGTACTAGTTTATAAAAGATCCGATAACACATTAGGACATGACGTTTACAGATCACCCACGCATACAAACAGATACCTGCATGCCTCCTCCCACCACCACTCATCTCAAAAGCAATCGGTCATCAATTCCCTTGTATCCAGAGCTGTCTCCATAACAGATAAAGATAACTTACAAAAGAAATTACGAAATGTTAAACAAATACTAATACAAAACGATTACACAAACAAACAAACAAATTAATAAAGCAATAAGAAAATATACTCAAGAAAACAAGTCAACACAACCTACTTAAGGAATAGAGAGAAAAACAACCACCTTCATACCCTACATTCAAGGCATCTTGGAACAAATAGGAAGAATTCTCAAGAAACACAACATCCAAACTATATTCAAACCACCTGCGAAAATAGAACTTCTAAACAACCCTAAAGATAAAAAGGAACCTCTCAGTGATCCGGGAGTATATAAAATCCCTTGTTCTTGTGGCAAAGTCCATATTGGAGAAACCGGGAGAGCGGTAAGTCAACGTGTAAAGGAACGTGAGAGTAAAGTCAGGCTAAAACATTTCACGCAATCAGCAGTAGCTGAGCATCATATCGAAACCGGACATAGTATTTTATTTGACAAAACAACCGTCATCGCAAAAACGTACAATAAATTTCGAAGAAAACATAGAGAAGCAATAAAAATCTTGAAACACCCTAATAACATCAATAGGGACAATGGATATAATACCAATCCGGTTTGGCTTTCCGTCCTCCCGGGTTTTTTAAAAAAGACTTGATTAACCAATCAAGTTCAACCAGTCCCCACCATGGGGCGCTCTGGCCAATCACAGGCGTCGTAGAGAATACATATATAAGAACAACATAACCTGAAACTTCAGTTCCAGGTCAGCCCTGAAGAAGTGAACTGCAATGTTCACGAAACGTCGGCAACCTATTAAAACATGTTTAGCCAAAGTAGAGACGAAGTTTGGAACAGCAGTGTGCCAAAACTGGCCCGAACTCTCGTTTTTCCTGCTAAAACATGGTTTGCTGTAGTAAAAGTAACACTGGGCCCAGTGATGCGCCTTTGCTGGGCCAGACTCTGGCGTTTCCTATTACATATTATACACGTTTTGTCAGAGTGGAAACGAAGTTTGGAACAGTAATGCGCCACGTCTGGGCCGATCTCTGGCTTTCCCTCATAAATATACTTTGCCGTGATAAAAATGACACTTGGTCCAGCAATGTGCCATCACTGGGCCAAGCGTCTGCAGTAGATCGACAAAATTGAATAGCCAATATAGGCAGCCAGTACGGGCACAATACTGAGCCGATTAAAATGCCGATATTGGCCGAATGACATAAGCCGATCTTTGGCTGCCGAAATGGTACTAAGCCTTGGCCGTGTGTTCATTTCTGGCAATTCGCATTTGGGATACCTGAAAAACCTTTAATTTTAGAAGTCCCCCTCCAACCCCGGGGGGGGGGGGTGGAATTACATTGACCGAGCGCATAGTACGATGGGTAAACACATTATTGTGCGCGAATCGCGAAATCCAATAGCTGGGAGCCCTAGGCGCGCTCAAACGTACGAGCGAAGTGAGCCGCGCATGCAGCGCGTGAGGAGGATGGGCCCGCGCAGCGAGCAGATTTTGTTATTTAAATCAAATAAATTCCTTGTTTAAATTAAATAAAAGTCTTTTTTACTTTGAACATTTATTGTTTTAAATGAAGGCTGTGTCTAGTCGTCCAGCAAAATACGCTTATGGAAAATACTTGACTACCTATCCTGAATTTCGGGACAAGACACTTCGTTAAGTGAAGTAAAGATTCTGTTTTATAAACCTCACTGAATTTCATGAATAATTTTCTAGAATGTTCAATTTGATGGTTAAGAAGTGCTAAATGTAAGATTCCCAATCCTTTTGAAGTTTTAAACTACCTGTCCAGATGCATGATATGCGCAACGAAAGTTCTGTAACATGTTTTGCAAGTCTTCATATGCATTCAAATATTATGAGAGAGCCTGCGTTTCTAGCGTTTTTTCTATTGAACTATCGTATCTTTGATTTGCGGATTATATTTTTTGTTTGAATCAAACCAATATTAGCATGGACTTGAATATATTCAATTCAAGCAAATCCTTTATTTAAGTCAAGCAAATCGTATTGAATAAATTATTAATTTGAATTAATAACGTAGATATTCTCCATTTATTTATATTAAATGAATATTTTGTGAATCCAAATAAAAGATTTGTTTCTTTCTATTATATGATATCAAACCAATTTCAACCCAAAAGTACTTGCACATCCAGTTTCTCTCGTGTACGTGTTTCGGAGATGCCCATCGGTTATTATAAGTAGAGACATATAGAAATCATACAACATGTTTTTGAGGAAAATGATTTTATCATTTTTAGGTATTAAAAATCTCATTTTTCTCAAAAACAACGCTAAATATGAATAGCAGTTCATGGGTCAAAATTGTTTCGCATCCTAAAATCTATAAAATTATACCCTTACCAGATGTTTACCTTGTATATAATTCAACAAATTTTTTAACTGCACTCCGAAAAATGTTTGTTGAAACTCATTTAATTGAAAGAAACAAACTTTTTTCTTCAACTGAAAAAAGTTTTATATAAGTTTAAGAAATTGAAAATATTTGCCTAATTGATGGAAACAAATAATTTCTTTAGTACAATTTGTTCGATTTAAACAAAAAATTGGACTTGCATTTTGGTGGTGGAAGTGAGAACGTGTTTGGTGACAGGTGGTGAGAGGATTTAACGGAATTTGTGTGGAAGGTGTGAGTGGAATGCGAGGGAGGAAGCCCAGGAGGAGAGTAGAGTTGTGTGGGGTAAATTGGGGAGATAAAAAGTGTTTTTTGGCGTGGGAGTGAGGTGGGATTTAGGTAGATAGAGAAAGTGAGGTTAGGTTGGCGAGGAGTCGGAGGAGTTTGTGTTGGGGAGTCTTGGGCCTTCAAAGGGTCAAGGGTGGTTCTAGCAGAGTTAGGGGATGTTAAGGGAGAGAAAGGGGTGTCTGCAGAGGCTGCGAGTAATAGAAAAAAAAAAGAACAAGGGAATTGAAGGGAAAATTTTGCGGCGATTCTCCAGAGACATCTTTCGGCTGCGGTGGGTACTGCATGGAGAGGTCCCATCCCATTTACCGGCGGCAGAGCGGGAGGTAAGCAGTGAAAGTGCTACAGTGCTGATAGTGAAGTTGACGGGGAGGAAACTTTCCACGTGCCACGACGGACAACAGCGCGTGGTTCGGTGTCGAGTAGCGCGTCGGGGGAGGAAGAGAGACAGCCGGGAGAGTCCGGACAAAAGTGAATTGGAGAGTCATTTTAAAAAAAGCGTGAAAACACGTAGGTGACCCCCCAAAAAATGGAGGGGATTTCAGAGAACGAGGTTATCGGGATGCTGGTAGGCGAGATCAGGGGGCTAAGGGAGGACGTGAGGGGGTTTAAGGAGCAGATAGAAGGCATGAGGGAGGACGCAAGGGGGACTAAGGAGCAGATGGAAGGCATGAGGGAGGACTTGAGAATCAGAGATGAGAGGTGGGAAAAGGAGATGAATGAGCTGAGGGAGAGAGTAGAAGGGTTATAGAGGGAAAGGAAAGAGAAAGAAGTTAAAATAAAGCAGATGGAAGAAGAGATCAACTGGTGGAAGGAAAGGACGGAAAAGAGACTTGAGAACGTGGAGGGCAGGACGGAAATGGAAGTAGGAGACGGAGTTGGCGGGAGTGAGATTAAAGGTATTTGGGAGAGGGTAGAGAATATGATAGAAGATAAAGTAAGATAGCGTAAGAATGAAAAGGCGGAGAGGGCGGATCGGGAAAGGATAAGGGCATGGAGTTTAGAATGCAGAGAAAAGAGAAGGCAGACAGGAGAAATAACATTGTGATAAGAGGGTTGAAGCTAAAGAATGGAAAAGAAAGGAAAAATTAAATAGTAGTAGGGGAAAAAAGTAGGGAAAATTAAATTCAAGGGGAGGAAGGAGAAGGAAGTGACGGTTGTGGAGCTGGAGAGCTGGGAAGAAAAGTTGGGGGTAATGCGGAATAAGAATAGCATACAGGATGAGGAAGTTTTCATTGATCACGATTTGACGAGGAAGGAAAGGGATGAGCAGAGAATGCTGTTCGACAGGGCTAGGAGGGAGAGGAGAGAAGGGAGATCGGCGAAGGTAGGATATCGGAAAATAAGAGTAGACGGGAACATGTGGGTGTGGGATGAGGAGAAAGAGGTGTAGCGAGGCGCGCCGGGGGCTCATGAAAGTCCCCAGTCAGGGGGTGGGGGTAATGCAGGGTAGCGGAATGACGAAGAAAGGAAGGGCCAGTGGGGGAATTATAACCGGGGTTAGACATGTATTAGAGGAAAAAGTTCATGGAAAGGAAGAGGGGGAGGGAGCGCAAATGAGATAAATAAAAATAGGAGGGATTACTTGTAAGTTTGTGACAGTGTACAATAAGGATGGGATGGAAAGAATTAAAGAAAGGGTGGAAGACCTGCTGGGCGAAAGAGAGAAGTATATGGTGGTACTGGGTGGGGACTTTCATGCGAGGATGGGGAGCGAAGGGGGACTTTACAGGGAAGGACAGAGCTTCGAAAGAAAATCGAAGAATAAGATAATAAATAAGGAGGGGGAGATTCTAAGGTACTGTATGGAGGATAAAGGCTGGGCGGTGGCGAATGGTATGGCAACTGGGGATAAAGAGGGAGAATAAACATATGTAAGTAAGGTGGGGGTACTGGTGATAGACTATGTGGTTATTATTATGCAAGGATGGGAGGAGACGGAGAAATTCGCAGTAGAGGAGAGGGTGGAATCAGACCATCAGCCATTAAGTCTGTGGATAAGAGGTGAGGGTGGCGGAAGACAAGACGGGGAAGAAGTCTCGATAGGGGAGAGGGTGACCTGGACGAGGGAGGCGATAGAGAAGTATCAGGAGCAGCTAGGAAAGGTACGCTTTGAAGGGGAATCGGTGGAAGAGATATGGGAGGATCTGAAAGAGAAGGTGAAAGGGTGTGTGCGAAAGAATGTATTTAGAAAGAAGAAGAAAGGAATGGTGAAGCCGTGGTGGGATAGGGAATGTAAAAATATGAAAAGGAAGGTGAAGAGGAAGTACAAGAAGTGGAAAGAGGGTAATGCGAGAAGGGAAGAGTACGTAGAAACGAGGAAGGGGCTTAGATTGACGTGTAAGAAGAAAGAACAGAAAAAGGAGAAAGGTCTGGAAGAGGAGTTAGCAACTGTTAAGACAGAGGGGGACGTCTGGAAGATAATAAATAGGTTTAGGAAGCGTAGGGTGGGGGTTAGCGAGAAGATAGAGAGTGAGGAGTGGAGGGAGTTTTTTAAAGAATCATTCCAGGGCTCAGATTCAAGGAAGACGGATGGGGGAATAAGAAGAACAGGGAGGCAGAGATGAAGGAGTTGAATGACGAGGAGATAGAGAAGTAGATACGAAAGTTGAAAAGCTCAAAAGCAGCAGGGCTGGATGGGGTAGAGAACGAAGAATGGCTGTTTATTACACAAGAGGTTAGGGAGAGGCTGAAGGGGGTAGTGAAGAAAGTATGGAACGGCGAGATATTCCCAGGAGGGTGGAAAGAAGGGTTAATAGTGCCACTGTATAAGAAAGGAGATAGAGATCGACAGGAAAATTATAGAGGCATTACGCTAATGAATACGGCGCATAAGGTATACGCGATGGTGGTGGCAGAGAGGATGTGGGAGGATGTCGATGGGAAAGGAATATTGCCGGAGACGCAGGCGGGATTTAGGGCGGGTAGGAGTACTATGGACAATATCTACGTTCTGCAGCACGTGGTGGATAGAGAATTAGCGAAGAAGGGGACGAGAGTGTACGCGTTTTTTGTGGATCTCAAAGGCGCGTTTTCGTAGGTGGATAGGGGGAGGTTGTGGGAGGCGATGGAGGGTAGGGGAGTAGAGAGAGGCCTAATTGAGAGGGTCAGGGAGATATCTGAAGAGACCAAAGACAAGGTAAGAGGAGGAGAGGGGATTTCGCAGGGATATTGGATGGATAGGGGTTTAAGGCAAGGGTTTCCACTTAGTTCAATGCTTTTTGCGATTTTAATTGCGAATATGGAAAGTAAGCTGGAGGCCGGGGTCGTGGGAGGAGTCAGGATAGGAGGGGTTAGAATTTGGTCACTAGCGTATGCAGATGACATAGTGTTGCTAGCAAATAGCAAGGAGGCCTTAAAAGAGATGATGAAGAGGTTGAGAAGATAAGTATAAGTTCAGAAAAGGAGGGGGAAGGGATAAGGGAGGAGAGTAGAAGTGGAAGGGAAAGGAGGTGCAGGAGGTGAAAGAGTTTGTGTACTTGGGCTTCGTTCTTCGGGGGAATGGGGAAGTGGATGGTCACATAAAAGAGAGAGTGGGACCCTGGGGTTGGCAAGGAACACGCCTAAGTCTATTGTCAGGAGGGAGACGGGGAGAACGAGTGTAGGGATTCTAGCAGGGAACGGGGCGTGTGAATATGAGGAGAAATTTTTGGAAGAGGGGGGAAGTAGGCTGGTTAGGGAGTGTTGGTGGAAGAAGGAGAACAGGAGAGGGGGTGGGAAGATGGACGATGAGAGGGAAAGGTATTTTAGAATGAATGGACTGCAGATGGATGAAGTGAGAAGGATGCAGGAGGAAGGAAGGAAGGTTTATGACTTGGTTAAACAAAACGGCATGGAAAGAGAGAAGACAGAAGGGAAAGAGAGAATAAGAGAGTCAAGGTGCAACGGGAACTATTTGTGGATTATGCCAAGGGCAAGAGAGCAATATTTATATGAAAAAGGAGAGAAAGGAAGTCAGGAGCTTATAGCGAGGATGAGGTGTGAGTGCATTGAGTGTTTCAATAGGTTCTGGCTCTCTCGGGAGAAAAGGATGTGTGAACTGTGATGCAAGAGTGGAGCACTGGTTGAAGGAGTGCGTGGAGGTGGAAAGGATTGAGATAAACGTGGAGGTATTTTTGCATGAAAAGGGGGGAAAAAGGGCAGTAGCATGGGTGAAGGGAGTGTTGGGTAAGATGGATATGAAGAGAAGGAGGAAGAGGAATGGAGAAGGAAAGATTGAAAATAGGAGAGAAAGTAGATAGAAGTAAGATGTAAATATTGTAAATAGTAGATAAGTAGTAAGTATTAGAGCGAAACAGAGGTTGGAAAGCGAGGCATTGCGAAAAAGTAGGTACATGTTAGCGAGGCGAGGCGAAGCGAGGAAGGCAAGGCGATAAGAGCGTGCGGCTTAGAGATAAGGAATGAATGGATGTTAGCTTTTACGGGTTAGTTTTAAGCAAATTCTGTAAAAATGGAAGTGTAAGCAAGTCAATTTTTTAAGTCCAGCAGGCTGATAAATATGCCGCTAGGCGTGCTAAGACGCTGCCGGCAGGTTTTCATGCGGTACCAAAGATATTATACACCTAGATGCGGCAAGTGGCGGTGGAGTGGGGATAGAATTATTAGTAAGGTTAGGATAAATGTAGACAGCGCTGTCGGCGAAAATCCTAACCCACCCCGCTGTGCCTCTCTATAGTTTTCTGAAAATGTTCATGATCACTAGAGCAATTCGAACTCTGGCTTACCCGGTGATCGAGGTCAATAACAATCAATAAACAGATAAATATTCATCATTGTTTCATGAAATGTAACAATGATAATAATTGTAAAAATTCCATCAAATTTGACAGGCATGAAAAATAATAATTGTGAAAATTGAACCACTTACAATTTCGGCGTGAATTTCGCTTTTTTAAATAACGTAACGTAAACCAGTGAATGGATGGGTATATTCTTTCTATTCGAAATGAAACAATTGCAGAATTGTGGAATTGTTAAATTTTCAACACTATAACATTTTTCATTTTAAGCCCTTCAAATTTTTTGAAACTTCATTCCAAAAATGGGCTTTTTGAGTCAAAAATCTTAAAAAACTAATACATATTTTGTTAAAAGGATATGTTCGAAGTCTCATGTTTAATATGGTAATATGAAAATATCGGTGTTTCAAAACCAGATAACTGACTATACTTGTTTCCTATCTTCTCCTTTTTTTTCAATTTCCCATCTTCTTGCCATTTTATAAACGTTTTTCTGATCACATTTCTCTTCCTAAAAGTTTCTCAATACAATAAAATAATAAATTCTTTCTTATTTGAAAGAAAAAGCTCTTAAATAGAACAATTTTCAACTTTTTTCATCACCAAAATATCAATCAAATTGCAACCTACAATCTTAAATCTTCTTCTTATGCTTACTCTTAAATCTTTCTTCTCTTTATACATCTTTTAGAGAGAACTCGTATGTTACAGAGCGATACCGTCATACTGAATCTTTATTTTCCCGGAACAGAATAATTTTTTTCGATGAAAGTTTTTTATTCTTATTCAGCCTCCCCATATCTCGCAAGTTTTCACTTTATTTTGTAAATTGAAAAACAGATTTTTAGTCGCAATTCAAAGACAATTTTCAAAACCCATGCAATTTTTAAACCTTCAATTTCTTGAATGATTTACTCAAAATTGGTTAACTTATTCTAATCAAACTCATCTTCTCTCAATTAAGCAAATCAACGTCTCAGAAGAAAGTTTTTATTTTTTGTTTCAACTGAAAATTTCACTTTTTATCGTTATTCACAACAGAGCCTTTTCCAGTTTTAGGTTCCTGTCACTTTGAGTAATGTAATGTAATGTTTGGGGCCAAAAGCCAATAGGGCCATAATTTCTCAATTTTTCAGGCTTCCAATTGGACGCAATTAATAAGGATGTACGCTAGTTATTTCAAGATGAAAAATAGGCATGGTTAAAATGATTTTTAAATTTGAGAAAAATACTCATATTATCAAGCGAACTTTAGGAAAAAATATTTCAGGTTATTTTTTTCTCACTTCATTTTATTCTTTAAAGGATTCTCTTCGGATCTGTTTGGTACGTTTTGATTCAAAACATTTAATTCAGGAATTATACAATTGTTGATTTTATAGATAATATTTGTCTCAAATACATGTTTAAAAATAAGAAGGCAACAAAAAGATTTCTAGACTAGAGAGTTCATCAAGGAATAAAATAAGTCTTACAGCATTAGGATTGAATAAGAATTGCGCAATCTTTACCTGAACAGACAGCAGAAATATGTAAACCTCTAAGTTGCTAAATAATTTTAAACTGAAATATTTTTTGAAAGTTCACCTTCAGCAATTTCCCAAAGTTAATTACAATTATAATTTTATTTATTTATATTTTTTTATATCTAAAAGGCCACACCGCTCAGTTTCGTTAATGTTAACTTTAACGTTTAATTGTGTTGAATACGTCATTAAACCTTTTTCTCTTTAAACGTTTCAATTTTTAAAGTGTACAATTTTTAATGACGTGGCTACGTGTACAGAAATTTCGGTACGAATAGCTGGATTTTTTCTGTATGAATTTCAGGACGAAGGGGCTCTATGCACCGAAATTTGTGTACGAATAGCTGGATATTTTCGGTACATGTAGTAGGTTGTAGACTAGGGTGGTCCAAAAATTATTTTTTTTATTTTTATGGGGACACCCCCCAAATTTGTTCGAATCCAGCCAAAAATAAATCCATTTTTTTTTGTTTTGAAAAAAATGATATTTAGGGGTGGCGCAAGCCCCATGAAGTTTAACATGTA
The DNA here is from genome assembly GCA_932178445.1 of Andricus quercusramuli. NCBI lineage: Eukaryota > Metazoa > Arthropoda > Insecta > Hymenoptera > Cynipidae > Andricus > Andricus quercusramuli. The sequence goes on from CAKNXH010049651.1 coordinate 13,549, forward strand.
TTTCCCATAAGAAAAAAAGACGTTTTTGTAAATCTTATTCAGAATTCTCAATATTATCTCAATCGAGTAGAAACTCAACATTTCTCTTCACAATTAGCCATAGAATACGAATAAAATATTACTTTTCAAAAACCAACAACATAAGTCTATTTTATAGGGTCCCAAAGAAACCCCATAAGTGAGAAAATGGGTTTTGCGAGTTTTTGGCGCTAATTATGATTTTTTTGCGGCTTTTTTAATGCGAATTGTTTCTAATACATAAAATATGACTTCATACTGAAAATTAGATATATTAATGAATTGTTTAACCAATTTATTATTGTTTTTAGCAATTTTCTCACAGAATGGAGTTAGAAAGACGCGGTTTTTTCACGAATTTTCCATTTGTTGTCCAATTTTCAATCAGAGGGAAGTGATAGTTCATCAATGTTAACAACAGTAATTGTTTAAACAATTTATCCTAATTATTAATAATATTATATTTGAATAATGCTAGAAAGATGCAGTTTTTTGTTGAAATTTCTGGCTTTTTGTCCAATTTTCATTTGGAGTGAAGTAATAGTGAATTCAGGTTAACAGAATAATTGTTTGAACAATTGATTATACTTATTAATAATATTATAATTGAATAATGTTAGAAAGATGCAGTTTTTTTTTTAATTTCTGGCTTTTTGTTTAATTTTCATTTGGAATGAAGTAATAATAAATTCAAGTTAACAAAATAATTTTTTGAACAATTCATTATAATTATTAATAATATTATATTTGAATAATGCTAGAAAGATGCGTTTTTTGTTGTTGAAATTTCTAGCTTTTTGTCCAATTTTCATTTGGAGTGAAAAATTAATGAATTTAAGTTAACAAAATAATTGTTTAAACAATTTATTAGAATTATTATTAATATTATATTTGAATAATGCTAAAAAGATGGTTTTTTTTTTTAATTCCTGAGTCTTTGTTCAATTTTCATTTGGAGTGAAGTGATAATGAATTGAAGTTAACAAAATAATGGTTTAAACAATTTATTATCATTGTTAATAATATTCTATTTGCCTAACTGGTAGAATGTTGTGATTTTTTTCTGAAATTTTCAACTGTTTGTTTATTTTTTATTAGGCGTGACTTAATAATTAATCAGATTCAACAAAAATAATTGTTTAAACAAATTATTATTGCTTATGACTATGTTCATCTATATCGATTGCGCCTGATGGTTGCGGGTTTTGGGCAATTTTTACCTTTCTGTCCTTTTGTCACTTATGAAGGTAATAATTAAATTGAATGTTTAAAAAATCTTCAAACAATTTAATATTGTTTATAACTATCTTTTCTTATATAAGTACTAGAAAGTGGCGGTTTTTTCTAAAATCTCTCACTTTGTTTCGCCTGCTTAATTACTAACAATTAATAAATAAACATTAGAGAAAACTACATTTTAAATAATCTCTTTCCTTTTCGTGAGTATATATTTTTCTGAAATAAAACAGATATTTAAAATTCTTTGTTTTTGCCTCTTGTGTGAAATAGCTTTTCTTATTTAAATTAATTCTTTCAAGCATTTGGAAAAGAGCAAAAATAATTCACTCAAAACAACAATACCTTTCGAAAAATCATTTTTGTTGTGGTTGACTTATTACTCGTTGATAAATAAAAAAGCGATGCAAAGTGAAACATTTTAGAAAAAAACGCCACTTTCTAGCACTTATCTGAGAAAAGATAGTTATGAACAATATTAAATTGTTTAAACAACTTTTCTGTTAACTTTAATTAATTATCACCTCACTAAGTGAAAAAAGGACAGGAAGGTAAAAATTGCCAAAAACCGCAACTATCAGGCGCAATCGATATAGATGAAGATAGTCATAAACAATAATAATTTGTGTAAACAATTATTTTTGCTAAATCTAATTAATCATCAAGTCACGCCTAATAAAAAATAAACAAACAGTTGAAAATTTCAGAAAAAACCGCCACATTCTACCGATTAAGCGAAGAGAATATTATCAACAATGATAATAAATTGTTTAAACAATTATTTTGTTAACTTGAATTAATTATTACTTTACTCCAAATGAAAATTAAACAAAAAGCCAGAAATTTCAAAAAAAAAATCGCATCTTTCTAGCATTATTCAATTATAATATTATTAATAAGTATTATAAATTGTTTGAACAGTTATTTTGTTAACTTGGATTTATTATTACTTCACTCCGAATGAAAAGTGGACAAAAAACCAGAAATTTAACAAAAAACGCATTTTTGAAGCATTATTCAAATATAATATTATTAATAATTATAGTAAATTGTTTAAACAATCATTATTGTTAACACTGATGAACTATTACCTCCCTCTAATTGAAAATTGGTCAACAAATGGAAAATTTGTGAAAAAAACCACGTCTTTCTAACTCCACTCTATGAGAAAATTGCTAAAAACAATAATAAATTGTTTAAAACATTCATCAAAATATCTAATTTTCAGTATAAAGTCATATTTCATGTATCAGAAACAATTCGCATTAAAAAAACCGCAAGAAAATCATAATTAGCGCCAAAAACTCGCAAAACCCACTTTTTCACTAATGGGGTTTCTTTGGGACCCTATAAAACAGACTTATGGTGTTGGTTTTTGAAAAGTAATATTTTATTCGTATTCTATGGCTAATTGTGAAGAGAAATGTTGAGTTTCAACTTGATTGAGATAATATTGAGGATTCTGAATAAGATTTACAAAAACGTCTTTTTTTCTTATGGGAAATACATGCTAAACTTCATGGGGCTTGCGCCACCCCTAAATATCATTTTTTTTTAAAACAAAAAAAAATGAATTTATTATTGGGTGGATTCGAACAAATTTGGGGGGTGTCCCGATAGAAATTCAAAAAAAAATTTTTCCAATGCATTTTTGGACCACCCTATTGTAGACACTTCTAATTTTTAAAGGTTAATTTTCCATCTGTCACATTTTATTTGTCCTAAATTTAAACTCTTTGAATTAAAAAAAAATGTTAAACCTCTCTTCGAAAGCGTTACACCAAAAAAATATTTATTCCCTTAGTCAATAAGAAATGCATTAATATGTTCAGTTTTGCTCAGAATTTTGATGTTATTTAAAAGAATTTATTTCACTATTTTTTTTACTTTCTTATCATTTGACAATGAGGAAGTATTAGAATCATCCTAAATTTCACACGTCAGTTTTTCAACGGATTTCCAAGTTTTGATACCCTTGAAGCCAAAAATAATATTTTGGCGATGGTGCCTGCCTGTATGTAGGTTTGTCTGTCTGTCTTCCGGTCTGTCTACCGATCTGTATCCTTTAACACGATAACTTTCGTCCTAAAAGAAAGAACAAATTCTTTAACCAGCATTCCTTGACCGACGGTTATGGTTTTATTCAGCAAAAATTCTGTGCAAAAATCGAAAATTTTAATTTTAAGCCAAACGACAACCGATACGTAAAAAGGTTTGGAGCAATCATTATAGCTTTTCAAAAGACCTATAATTTTTTTCTCGACCATTTTTAAATAAGACTTGATATTTTAGATACGAAAAACAGTTCCACTGAGGAATTAAAACATTTAAAAAGTCCTTTAAAAATTTTTAGGCCATTTTTGAATATAACTTGTCATTTTGGTTTCATTTAGCGAAAATACCATGCAAAAAATTAAAAATTTGATTTCTGATTCAAACATCGCGAAATATGGGGAAAATCTTTTGAAGGAATTTCAGCTTTTAAAAGTGCCTAAAAAATTTCTGTGAACCATTTTTCAACAGAACTTTTCGTTTTTAATTTATTTATCGTAATTGATATGCAAAAATCGAAAATTCCATTATCACGCCGAAAGACGCGGGATGCGTGAAAAGTGTACATAAAGAGGGAGTATGTGTTTTTATTCATCAAAAACGGTATGAAAAAATCCTATTTTTAGCATAAAATCGCGAGATAGGGAACGTAGTCTGAAGAAAGGATTGCTGCTTTTTATTGGAGGTGGCTCAGAAAATAAATATACATTAAAAAATGTCTGCCGAAGAACGAGCGCGAAGCGCGAGCGTCACGGTGGGAATGTGTAACTCAAAGCCTACAGAGCTTTAAACAATTTAATCTTTAACTATACTCAGTTACGTAGAAAATTCCGAGTATGCAGATGCATAAAAACTGCGATCTATAAAAGAACTGTTTTTTCCAAAGTATTTATTTCAACAGTCCGAGTACAAAGAATGAATATCCGAGCGCGAACCGCGACGTAACTCAGTTTCGAGCGCACAGCGCGAGATCCAACATTCGGGCGCCCTACTATAGGTTTCAAAAATGAAGGGCAACATCGCAGAAGGGCGTAAGTGCCAAATTTCGGAAATGCGTTTTATTGGCCTAAAATAATGTTTTTCACCTATCTCATATTTCTGTAAAAGATTATGGTCCGGTTCGATTTAGGAGTTGGTCAAAATCCATGTTTGGTATTTTTGTTTATAAAGTAATTAAATATTTTTACCTTTTCTTTCCACAATTCAATAGAGCTAAGTGATAGCTCGAAAGTACTTTTTTGTTTTTTAATTTCTTCAAAAAATAAAAAAGTTATGCAACTCTTTGAGTGTCCACATTTTCGTTTTTGGGGACGCCCTGCACCATTGGTAAGGGATTTTCTCGGATGTGACTGCTTTTTTTAGGGTGTTTATTGCGCGGTTTGATAGAGTTAAGTAATAGCTCGAAAGAACTCTCTTGTCTTTTCTCTAAATGCAAAAATAAAACAGTTACGCAACTTTTTAGGTGTCAAAATTTGAATTCTTAGGATGCGATGCTATTTTACAAGGGTTTTCTCGCACATGGTTATTTTTTTTTTGGAGCCCTATTTTCGCGATTCGATAGAGATAACCAATAGCTCGAAGGTACTTTCTTCTGTTTTTTTTTCAAAAATAAAATAGTTATGTTACTTTTTATGAGTGAAAATTGAAGTTGTTTGGTTACATGTCGTCCCTTTGACAAAGGTTTTCTCGGAAATGATTGCTCCTTTCAAAATTTTCGTTAAACGGTTCGATGAGGCCTAGCAGTACCTCGAAACGTTTTCGCGTTTATTTGTTTAAAACTGATTCCGCGAAAGATAAAACGTTTTTTGCTTCTCCTGAAAAATTCTGGTTTTGGTACTTACGCCCTTCTGCGGTGTTGCCCTTCAAATGTTGACCTCTCTAGAGATGTTCGATTAAGTCAGTGAAAAAAAATTGCTTCAGAACTTAACAAACTTCACTGCAAAGATAATTTTATTGCGAACAAAATTTCTATTTGTGACACCGTCATACATTAATAAAAATTGAGTGACAGTTGAGTGAAGGTACAAAAACACGGTCAGGCGAATTCCTTGACATTTTCTGTAAATGCAGGTGTCATAAAAATTGAGCAATTCAAATAATTGTAGTTTACAGAGTTAATTATAGAGGAAGATCTTATCTCAGCTCCAAATTGTGATAGAAAGCTCAGGTTAAGCTTTGAAATAAGTAAAAAATTCAAACAATACAATGAAATAGGGAATGAAGTTTCAAAATTATTAAATAATTGGCAATTATTTTTTCTATGCTTTTTATGTAGCTTGAGGGCGGCGAGTATAACTGATCCAGGCAATATACCCAACCATGATTGTCCGCTCCAGGGTTCCCATTCAGTCTCTTCCATTCAGTTCCAATTCGGTAACTCTTCCAGATGCCCGGAAGTAAATACGGGTGCCTTTGACGGTTGTTTCTGGTTTTCTCATCAAGAAGAGACTATTATATGATTTGCAAAACTAAAGAAATAACGCAAATTATCGTTTTTTAAATTATTGTTAAATTTCTTGCAATCCGACTCCTAAAATTCCAGCGAAAATTGCGAAGGTTGTATTTTTGGGTAGCAAATGTTAGAAATGTCGAGATTGCGAAATTATCAAATTTGCAAAACGTTGCTCGGCCGCCAACAATATTAAAATTGCAATTAAACAAATTAGCTACTTTTGTGAAATAGCCAAAAATTACAAACATTTTGCAAATCGTACTGAGTGATAAGCAACTCATTACCAACGTTATATAACATTTGCAAACTGTTTACAACTTGGCAAAATTATTAATTATAAAGAAATTATTATTTTGTTAATCACTCCCCAGAAAAAATACCGAAGGTTTTGCAAAATGTTGTTTCTGCTTTTTTCATTAAGGAGAGACTATTATATGATTTGCAAAACTAAAGAAATAACGCAAATTATCGTTTTTTAAATTATTGTTAAATTTTTTGCAATCCGACTCCTAAAATTCCAGCGAAAATTGCGAAGGTTGCGTTTTTGGGTAGCAAATGTTGGAAATGTTGAGATTTGAAAATTATCAAATTTGCAAAACGTTGCTCGGCCGGCAATAATATTTAAATTGCAATTAAACAAATTAGTTACTTTTGTAAACTAGCCAAAAATTACAAACATTTTGCGAATCGTACTGAGTAATAATTAACTAAGTACTAACATCATATTAGATTTGCCAACCGTTTACTACTTGGCAACATTATTAATTATAAACGAATTATTATTTTGTTTATGACTTCCCAGCGAAAATACCGAAGGTTTTGCAAAATGTTATTTCTGCTTCTTTCCATTGAAAAGAGTCTATTATATGATTTGCAAATCTGCATGCATAACGCACATCATCGTTTTTTTAATTAATGTTAAATTTTTTGCAATTCGACTCCCAAAATTCCAGCGAAAATTGCGAAGGTTGCGTTTTTGGGTAGCAAATGTTGGAAATGTTGAGATTTGAAAATTATCAAATTTGCAAAACGTTAATCGGCCGGCAATAATATTTAAATTGCAATTAAACAAATTAGGTACTTTGTTAAACTAGCCAAAAAATACAAACATTTCGCAAATCGTACTTAGTGATAATTAATTTACTACTAACGTCCTATTTTAATGGTATCTTGTTTCTTTAACAAAGTTTTTGAAAGCAATAAAATAACTGCCGATGTAGAAAAAAGAGGAAAATTTTGAAAAAAAAATGAGAGACCATAAGCAATTCAGGAATTGCGTGAAAATTTTGGGATAAGTGAATAATTTTTTTAAATAATTTTTATAAGGTAAGCGGAGCATGATTAAAATTTTTAATTTATTTGGAAAATTAATACAATTTTAGAGACAATTGTATATAGTAAGACAAGTGCGAATAAATAACGATGTTGCCTTTCCTTCCATGTAGCTATTTAGTGTATTGCATATCGAGGGACGAGAGACAACAATGTTACTTCCGATAACTGAGTTATGAAACCAAAATTTTTATCATGAAATTCAGAAATTAAAAAATTTTAGAAATTAATAGTAACGCCGTTATTGATTAAGATAGTTTACCTTTATTAATTTTTGAAAAGCCATTCGTGAGTTCGAATGAGAGTATATTTTTCACCTTCAATGTAATCACACTTTTGATATTTGAGTGAAAATGACGCTTCGCCGTTCTCTACTCATAGATTTCTCTCAAAGCTTCTAGTGGGAAACAAACTTTGTGGACCGATAACATATAGTACTATGCAACACATATTTTACTTTAGGCTATTCTGAAATTTAAGCTTGAAATTTTAGGACAATTTTCTGTTAATTTATTATTCATATTATATAATGTGTACATAATCCGTATACATTCGTAGCCAATATGGAAATCGAAGAATTTTTTGGTTGTTATTGAAGGCAGACTCGAATTCAGAGATAACATCTTTCCAACTGTAAAATATATAAATGCAAAAATCTGAATATTAAAAAACAGAAAATACAGGAAATATATGCAGACATATTGTATCCAAAAGGTTCGTAGCCATTTTCTTATAAAACAAAAATGATCTAAATTTTGTATTCCGTCCCTCGCGTTATGATTGACAATTCTGTTGATGGGTCATTCCCCGTCAAAGTGTACATTTTATACGTGTAAGCCCCCCGATTTCCAAAAATAGAATAACCACAATAATTGAACAATAGGAATGCTTCCTGTATTGATACTTTATAAAAGCATTACTTGTAATATAAGTAATGCTAGTAATCCCTTCTACAAAAAAATCATTGGATGCGATTGCGAACGATTGAAAAAAAATTTCAATCGTTCCCAATTGTGTTTCTTAATCGGGTCGCACCGATTCGGAACGATTGAGGCCGGCTATCGTTGCCTATTGTTCTCAATCGGGACTCGAGATGAAGTAAATTTGCCATTATGTTGGTGGCAGCACATTGATCTCGCGGGAATTATTTGAAAAAGTGTATTCACTTGTTTTACATCTCTGTAAAAGATAACTTTTAAAAAGATGTAAAATTGTTGAATAATTCCCTCGCGATCAAGGAGCAGTCATCAACATATTTTGAAATAACTCATTTTTTAGTAATTTTCATTAGATTATCATATTATTTGTCATTAACATGTTAATTTGTTTAATCTGGTTGCGGCTTATTTTTTTTAAATTTTGATACATAAGTATAATAATTAAACAGGTTATTAGAAGTAATTTTATAAATAAATTAACTATATTATTTTATTTTCATTAAAAAAATTGAAAAAAGGGAGGTGGATACCCGGATACCCCATTACACCGATGAAGATGTTTTTTATATCATTTTAAATTATATTAAAAAACCCCTTCATCGGTGTAACGGGCTACCCGGGTATCCACCTCCCTTTTTTCAATTTTTTTAATTCTTAAGAAGAGAACTAACGTGCGGCGCATTAAGGATCCATTGCAGCTGCTTGAAAAATAGTTCTGTAGCACAGAACATCCCAAGTCATATTTCCCAACCCGTAATAATAATTTTAAAAAACCCCTAAGACCAGTCCTACCACCTTTAACTGAACAAATCCGAAGACCTTCTACATAAAACACTCAAAAAATTGAAAAATTTGAAATAATCAACCAAATCACCTTCAGAAAACCCCAACTTATATTTCCAACCACATGATAATATTCAACAACCCCCTAAGACAACCACTACTACTTTGAGCTTAAGCAAATCCCAAAAGCCTCTACGTAAAACACTCAAATAATTAAGAAAATTTTAATAATTACCCCAGTAAACTTCAGAAAACCACAAGTTATATTCTCCACCCTATGATAATATTGTACAACCCCCTAACACCACCACTTCCACTTTTGACTTAATAAATCCGAAGAGCATCCACGTAAAACACTCAACGAATTAAAAATTTTAAATAATCACACAAGTTACCTGCAGAAAACTTCGAACTATATTTTCAAACCCATTATAATATTCAATAACCCCCTAAGACCACCCCTTTCACTTTTAGTTCGATAAATCCTAAATGTCTCCACGTAAAGCACTAAAAAAATATTTAAAAAATTGAAATAATCACCCAAGTCACCTTCAGAAAACCAAAAATTATATTTCCAACCCCATGGTAATATTTAACAACCCCCTAAGACCACCACTACTACTTTTACCTTAGCAAATCCCAAAAGACTCTACGTAAAACACTCAAATAATTTGAAAAAATTTAATAATTACCCCAGTCAACTTCAGAAAACTACAAGTTATATTCTCAACCCTATGATAATATTGAAAAACCCCCTAACACCACCACTTCCACTTTTGCCTTAATAAATCCGAAGAGCATCCACGTAAAACACTCAACAAATTTTCAAATTTTAAATAATCACACAAGTAACCTTCAGAAAACTTCGAACTTTATTTCCAACCCCATTATAATATTCAATAACCCCCAAAGACCACTCCTTTCACTTTTAGTTCAATAAATACTAAATCTCTCCACGTAAAGCACTAAAAAAATATTTAAAAAATTGAAATAATCACCCAAGTCACCTTCAGAAAAACAAAAATTATATTTCCAACCCCATGATAATATTCAACAACCCCCTAAGACCACCACTACTACTTTTACCTTGGCAAATCCCAAAAGACTCTACGTAAAACACTCAAATAATTTTAAAAAATTTAATAATTACCCCAGTCAACTATAGAAAACTACAAGTTCTATTCTCAACCCTATGATAATATTCAACAACCCCCTAAGACCACCCCTTCCACTTTTGCCTTAATAAATCCGAAGAGCATCCACGTAAAACACTCAACAAATTTCAAACTTTTAATTAGTCACACAAGTTACCTTCAGAAAACTTCGAACTATATTTCAAACCCCATTATAATATTCAATAACCCCCTAAGACCACCTCTTTCACTTTTAGTTCGATAAATCCTAAATGTCTCCACGTAAAGCACGAAAAAAATATTTAAAAAATTGAAATAATCATCCAAGTCACCTTCAGAAAACCAAAAATTATATTTCCAACCCCATAATAATACTTAACAGCCCCCTAAGACCACCACCACCACCACTTTTACCTGAACAAATCCGAAGACCTTCCACGTAAAAGACTCAAAAGATTCAAAAGGTCACTGAATCCCACTTCAAAAAACACCAAATTATATTTTTCACTGCACGCGTTTTTAGTCGGTCTTTAGGGTTAGGTTTCCGATCGACGTCTCTATGCACTTGCCCGATTGAGAACGATTCAAACGCTTGTCCCGATCGAAAACGATTGAGAACGATGAACAAAATTTTGTCCCTATTAATACCAATTCAAAACGATTCACCTGGTAATCGATCTCAATCGGGTCCAATCATTTTTTTCTAGAAGGGATGCTTCAATAAAATTTCAATACAACAAGCATTCCTATAGGTCAATTATTGAGGTTAATCGATTTTTGGAAACCAGGGGGCTTACACGTATAAAATTTACACTTTGACGGAGAATGATCCTGACAGTAAAGTTTCGTGCTACTTTTTGAACATTTAATATTTTTTAGATTTCGACTTTTCCAAAATTTTTTCACCCAAAAACGCAACATTTGCAATTCTCGAGGGAATTTTATGAGTGGAATTGCAAAAAATGCAACATTAATTTAAAAAACGATGATGTGCGTTATGCATACAGTTTTGCAAATCATATAATAGTATCTTCTCAATGGAAAGAAGCAGAAATAACAATTTGCAAAACGTTCGGTATTTTCGCTGAGGAGGCATAAACAAAATAATAATTTGTTTATAATTAATAATGTTGCCAAGAACCAAACAGTTTGCAAATCTAATATGATGTTAATACTTAGTTAATTATTACTCAGTTTACAAAAGTAACTAATTTGTTTAATTGCAATTTTAATATTATTGCCGGCCGAGCAACGTTTTGCAAATTTAATAATTTTCAAATCTCGACATTTCTAACATTTGCTACCCAAAAACGCAACCTTCGCAATTTTCGCTGGAATTTTAGGAGTCGAATTGCAAAAAATTTAACAGTAATTGGAGAAACGATAATTTGCGTTATTCATTTAATTTTTTAAATCATATAATAGCCTCTTTTCAACGAAAAAAAGCAGAAAGAACATTTTGCAAAACCTTCGGTATTTTCGCTGGGGAGTGATTAAAAAAATAATAAATTGTTTATAATCATTAATGTTGCCGTATCACGAACGTTTTGCAAATTTAATACAAGATAGAGACTAAATTTATAATTACTCACTCAAGTTTGCAAAATGTTTTGAATTTTCGTGGAGCAATGGGGGGCAAATGTTGCAAATTAATTTTTTTAAACAAATTGCCGACCCGATCACGTTTTGCAAAATGTTATTTTAGGTTCAACATATAAAAAAATAACTATATAATTTTTTTGAAGACCTTCGGAATTTTCGTTAATTGATTAGCTATTTCCACTGGTCTACTGGGGGAAAGTGCCGAATAGTGTCCCTCGACTGAAACTGATACCGATGACACCTTTTATGCGCGCCGGAAAAAACGTACAAAAAATAATTGCTAATAGCCTGTTATTTAATAATTTTAAAACTTTATTTCTCATTTCGTTGTATTATTTGAATTTTTTACTTATTTCAAGCTTCACTCGAGCTTTCTATCACAATTTGGAGCTGAGATAAGGTCCTCCTCTATAATTAACTCTGTAAACTACAATTATTTGAATTGTTCAATTTTTATGACACCTGCATTTACAGAAAATTTCAAGGAATTCGCCTGATTTTCGTCGCCTCAATTTGTACTAATTTTTCAAAAAAATTTAACGCGTCAAAGTTCACTATCGTGAAATTGACGCTGTTGACCGTGTTTTTGTACCTTCACTCAACTGTCACTTAATTTGAGCCGTTCTCTAGAAAAACGGCTTAAGTCGAAAAATGTCGTTTTTGGATATTTGCATTTTTAAGTATGTACAGTGTTTGATAAGTTATTATTTTTATTTTCGCGTACTGTAGATGTTTCACTTAAAAGTTATAGTATTCAACAATGAATTGCGACCGGTCAGAAAAAATTAAACATTACGTATTAATATTTATCAGCGTATTAATAAATAAAACTTAAGCCGTTTCAAGGGAGAAGGACATAAAAAGTCTTCAAAAAGATGCGTAACGTAAGATAAAGTGATAGTATTGCAATAATTTTATTTGAAACTTATTATACATTGTTACAATTACATTTATTTCAATATTGTTATAAAATATTATTTATATACAATATGCCCGTAACTACTGCGCGCGCTCGGGTCGCAACGGACTGCCTTCTATACCGACTGTGTAAGCTTATCCATTGGTTTAAAATGGTTGAAACTTCACATACACATAATAGAGCCGCGCAGCAATGTAATAATTCATAAATTTTAGAAACGACCTAAATCGACCTAAGCCGTTTTTCTAGAGAACGGCTCATTTGTAATTAATGTATGACGGTGTCATGAATAGAGAATTTGTTCGCAATAAAATTATCTTTGCAATGAAGTTTATTACGTTCTGAAGCCATTTTTTCCACTGACTCAATCGAACTTTTGTAGAGAGGTCAACATTTTTGAAACCTATAGTAGGCGCGCTCAAACTTGCGAGCGAAGCGCGCGAGTAGAATGTGCCGTGACGTTCTTAAATGTTTAATTTTTTTTTAAATTTAAATAAGAAAGCAATAAGTATTGAATAATAATTATTATAAATGCTTGAAAGTTATATGGGAAAAATGTAATTTTTTACCAGGAATTTATTTTTCCCAAGATTGATATACACCATAATGTATAAAAGCAGTAGAAATAAGAAACTCCGAACATTGAGAGCCCCTGCTTGTATTTTCTTACAAGCAGGAAACTCGCAATTTCAAGTTTCCAATTCCTGCCTGCGACAAGCCTAACTTTCTCCATCCTTTTGTTAGCGAGTGACGGAATGCTCGAACAATAGCGGGCGTTAGATACTCGATCCGTGCAGTGGCTTTCCTTAGTAATTTGAAATACTATAAGAATTCGTCACTTTATTCTATTTTAATTATTTTTAACTTTATATTGCGGATATGTGTATTCGGATGCATACGAATGGACATATCCAGGTAAAGGTTACCAGTTTAAATAATCCTAAATTAATTACCACTGCACGAATCGAGGATCTCGGTATTATTATTTTTAATTTTTCTTCTTACAGTAATGTAATTTCATTAGTTTTCCATGATGTTATTAATCTATCATATTCAATTATTAATATTTTCATAATGTTCTGTGATTGATATGACATTATATTATTAGTTTTATTATGATGTTATTGCATTACATATTATATTGTTAATCAAGGATCTATTTTTACTATTTTCATTTTTCGTCTTTCTATACTAGAGTCATTTAATTAATATTATTATTACATTATTATATTGTGAATTATTATATTATATTATGGTTGTATCGCATATTATATTAGATTATATTACTATTCAAAATGGATATTAGTTTCCAACCGCATTAAAGAATATAATTAGCTCTTAATATAATTTTAAAGAACTATGTAACGCAGAGAGGACGGAGAGCAAGCACAACGCAACGGCTGGCACAAGGCTCCAACGTAGAATGATACCATTGGCGCGCGGGCCCCCAAAATTCGCATGGTGGGGCAAACTCACGGATCGACATCCCCACTTCGCTCCAACTGCACGGAGTGGGAGTGTCGTGACGAACCTTGGCGCGCGCGCCGAGTTTCCGTGCATAAAGGAGCGCGTTTCAGCCACCATCGACACTCAATTATCCATAATTATTCAGAGTTCTACTCTTAAGTTGAGTACGCCGTAAATTCTCCAATTTGATTGCATGATTTTGTCATTGGATGATACATGAGGTGTGATATATCTTGTGATTAGAACCAAGTGATTATGATTGATACCACGGAAGATTAGTGAAGATGAGAGAAAGCCAAAGATCCAAAACTTCGGAGGAGCGGTTTCAACATCAAATCGGTTTCAAGCACTCTCGGAGGATGAGGCGGAAATCCTTAGGCGCAAAAACGCTTTTGACGACGCGGAAATGGACGATGATAGTGCTGAAGAAAGCTCTAATGATGAAAATAACGCGAAGGCAAAGAAAATAAACATACCGCCTATTGTTATCACAAGGGCTATTGAAGAATACGCGGGGACGATAAAGAAAATGAAAGGCTATACTATCAGCAAAAACGTAAAAGTAGCAATAACGAAGGAAGGACTTTCAGTTCGCACGGACACACTGGAGGATTATAATGCTGTAAAACGGGAACTCGACAAGGACGGAACACCATACTTCACCCATGGCTTCAAGGGCCAGAAACATAAAAATCTGGTTCTAAAGGGACTACCAGACATACCAGTTGGAGAGATCTACGACGAGATAATGGCCCTGGACGTAGGATGCACACAAGTGACCCTATTAAGAATTCGCAGACCGGAGCAGAAAAGTGATCAAGTGAAATGTGCAAAAGTGTACCACCCGAATTTTTTGGTAGTTTTCAGAGCGGATGCGGACATACAAAACGTGAGGAGTATCCGATATCTGTGCTCAGTTCGAATATACTGGGAAAATTTCTAAAATACCAGACGTGCCACACAGTGTAGAAGATGTCAGAAGTTTGGACATGGGACATCTTTTTGTAAAAACCCACCGAAGTGTGTAAAGTGTATTGGTGATCATCTCACTAATATGTGCACGAAAACGAAAGAACAATCGGTACAGTGTGTCAACTGTATGGGAGCACACCCAGCAAACTTCTCGAAGTTTGAGACGTATTTAAAAAATCTCGAAAAAGTGGACTCTTTTAAAAGTAAAAAGACATATGAAGTGAGGCGACACACAAGGGAGGAGCCCCCCCCAGAGAACACACAAAAGTTTTCCACCGATGAAATCCATGACCCCAAAGGTGCTTACAACGCAAGGAGCAGCCAAGCACATATGGGGTAAACAGAAGGGCGAGGTGCTTACAACCGATGGAGCAGCCAAGCACATAGGAGAAGGAAGAGGCAAGGAAGGCGACACACAACAGTGGAGGCAGCAGTTAAATTCGGATTTCTGCGAGCTCACTGAGGAACTACAAAAGCTGAATAACACATGCAATATAGCGAGGATGCTAAGGTTGGTAAAATTGTTAAATGCGAGATTAATTACATGTAAAAATGACCTAGAAAGGATAGAAGTATTCTCAAATATTATTTCCAATGGCAGTGATTAGGGCGAGAACTAGTTTATTAAATGTTGCGCATTGGAATGCGAATGGTTTGCGTAGTAACTTGAGTGAAGTAAAAGACTTCTTAAGGGAACATAAAATAGACATTATGCTTATAAATGAGACTAAATTAACCCCTAGAGCAAACATATATGTGCCGGGCTACAATAAAATCCGTAAAGATAGATCAACTGGTAGAGTGGGGGGAGGAGTACTCATTCTAGTCAAGATGTCAATAAGGTACCGTGAGGTATATATAAATACAAAAAATATTGAGGTTGTTGCAATTAAAATGATGGATAACTTAGTAATTGTATTTGCATATAATTCACCACAAAAGAAGCTAGACTCAGAGGATCTGAATCTCATATTTAAGCTAGGGAATAAAGTCTTACTTTATGGCGATTTAAATACTAAGAATATGGCATGGAAATGTTTTGGGGGTTATGCAAATGGCAAAATATTTCAGGACTATGCTAGTAGAAATATGTTCAAAATCTTAATACCAGATAATTTTACGCTGTATCCGTATTCCAATGCAAAAACGAGCGTCGTTGATATTGGCCTTGCCAAGAATTTGCAGTGCGATATAGATTTAACAGTTATTAATGAGCTGTCCTCAGATCACAATCTAATAAAAATTGTCCTAGATAGCAAGCCAGGTTTTGAAACACAGACGCGTAATTTTCTAAATTATAAAAAGGCTGACTGGCCCAAGTTTAGGGAAATTATTAATAAAGAGCTCGCGCTTGAAACAAGCATTAATGATGAAATTAGAGTAGATGCCTGCGTTGACGAACTTCACGGTGTCATCAACAAAGCTATGGTCCTCTCAATACCCAAAACAGTGTTAAATGACAAACATAAACCTCTACCACAATACATTAAAAGACTTATAAAAGATAGAAATGCCTTACGTAAAATTTACCAGAGAATTAATAGTGATGAAATCAGGAAGATTAAAAATAGACTAGCTAATAAAATTGATAGAGAAGTTGCTAAATTTGAAAACTCTAATTGGGATAAGAAATTACGAGATCTAAAAATTAATGATAATAGCCCATGGAAAATGTCAAAATGCTTAACAAAAAAATATTTAAAAAAAATTGATTAGCATTTCGAACTCGAAAGTTCATTGCCTCACTACCCGATTCGGGTAGTGTTTCTAGGTGGATAAATACTACCAGTGTGGGTCCACCACACCCACGACGGGCCAACACTCAGGACTGGATCCAGGAAAGCTCCAGGCCTAGATGGGATACAAAATATTATATTATAAGGCAGGAAAGGACAAACTTTTCCCTGCAAGCTATAGACCAATTAGTCTTTTGCCAACTCTAGGCAAACTATTTGAAAAAGCATATATAATAGGATAAACAGTTTTGAACAAAAACATAAAATATTAATTCCGGAACAGTTTGGGTTTAGGCCAAAAAGAAATACCGTCGCATAATTAGTAAGGGTAATCAACTTCATTAGTGCAAACTTTAATGAAAAAATATCTACAGCAATGTTGATACTGGATCTGGAGAAAGCTTTCGACACCGTTTGACACGTAGGCTTGATCTATAAACTAAAAAAGTATAAACTACCAACATACATTATTAAAATTGTTCAAAATTATATCAAAAATAGAAAATTTGTGGTTTCTGTAAATGGAGTACGATCTAAAGAACAAGACATAGAGGCGGGAGTCCCGCAAGGTTCAATACTGGGTCCAGTCCTCTTTATTTTCTATATAAATGATGTACCGCGAATGATAGGTGTGCTGCTTTCATTATTTGCTGACGATACGGCTGCATACACTGCATCTATGAGCAAAAGACTGGCGGTAGTTAGAATGCAAAAATATGCGAACGTTGTTGAAAAGTATTTTGACAAATGGAAGCTTAAAATTAATGTCGATAAGACTCAATTAATTATTTTTACGCATAAAGATAAGAAAGAAAAAATACCGGAATTTACAATGTGTGATAAAATTATTGAACCAAGGCTCCAAGTTTTATACGGTAGGTATGCAATCCAACGAATCTCGATTTAATCGAAATGTCATTT
>CAKNXH010049654.1:0-10480 GCA_932178445.1 Andricus quercusramuli
GCCGCTTGTTGGATATGTGTAGCCAGTTGATTGGCTAGTCTCCCCCCCCCCCCCCCATGAGGAAAATATGCCGCATTTTTTTAAATGTGTTTCGAAGAGGTAAGTTTACTCAAGTTTATTTTTCGCTGATAAAATTTGTCCTGGTGGGGTTAGATTTACGACTTTGCATGGTATAAAAGCCGCCGCGGAAACAGAAGAAGTATAACCATTTCTCGAAAAAAAAAAGAATCTCGCCATTATATTCTTCTTCGTTCTTCTGACTGAGGATCTTCTAATTGGAGCTGCTATCGACTGTAACTGCAAGTATGCAAAAAAATGTTCTAAGTTTACCCGGAATCTTAGTTTTGGAATTTAAATTATATTGTCTACAAGTTTTGTAAGCAACAGGAAGAACAGGAATTGAAGGTCAAATAATCGACAACTGAAATTAAGTGATTGTGAATTCTCTTTTGTTAAAGCTCCTTCGGCTTCAACGAATACATTCTCATCACGTGTCTCGTGACAAAAAAAAAAGTTGAAAGCAAACTTTGAGATCTGATTTCAAAACAATTTTGTTATTAAACATTTTATTGTACCCTGCGTCTTTCATAAAAACTTGTCCCAAAATTTAATTTATTTCTTTTTAATTTTCTTACGAATAAAACAAAAACCACGCAACCCTTAAAAAAGTGACATATAAAAAATTTGTGCGAAAGTTGTTATGATAATCTTGTTCAGCTTCCAAAATGCAATTTTGTTCCTCTCTCTGGACTTTTTTTATTATCGTGAATTGTTTGGCTTACAATATTCATTATTATTATTTTTTTTTAATTTCGAAAATTCTGTAACTCTGATAATTTTCTTCTAACTTTTGGAATTTTTATCGAAAATAGGTAGCTAACATGATTCAATATTGTAGCAGAAAATTCAACTATTTGTTCAAAAGTTAAACGACTTTGTTAAAAATTAATTTTTTCAGTTGAAAATTGATAATTTCAGTTAAAAGTTGATTTCCTTGAGTGAAAAATCTAATAATATGGTAGAACATTCAACTATTTGTTTTAAGGTTAAACGTCTTCGTTAAGAATTACTTTTTTTAATTGAAGATGTGTAATTTGAGTTAAAATTTCATTTCATTGGCTAAAAATTTAACTATTTGGTTGAAAATTTGTTTTAGTTCAAAATTCAACTATTTGGTTGAACATTCATTTCTTTCATTAAAAATGCATATCTTCGATTGAAAATTCAACTGTTTTGTAGAAAATGCGTCCGTTTGGCTTGAAAATTGCACTGAACTATTCTGGTAGAAATTTCAACTTTTTTGTTAAAAATAAATGAATTAATTTAAGAATTTAACCATTTTGTTGCAAATTAGATTTTTTTGTTTAATTTAATCCTTTTATCTACAGCCAGAAAAAAAATTTCTTCATTCAACAAAATCGTTTTGTTGACCGTATTTGGTTGACTTCAGAAAAAAATTTGGTTAAATGAACAAAATTTTGGTTCACTTCACCAAATTCGTTTGCTTCAGTCAATCAGAGTTTTTGTAGAAAATATTTTATTGATTTAACAAAATTTTGTAGTTGGATCTACCAAATAATTTAAGATAGCATTTTACTAGAATCAAGCAGAAGATTTGGTGCGATCGCTTAAACATTTTTTTTGTTTAACAAATAATCTATTCAGTTGAAAATTCAATTCCTTTTGCTTACAAATTCAAGATTTTAAAAGACATTTTTTTTTCTACATGGACTGAAAAACATTTTTTGGTTAAAAATTTAACACTTCTTAAAGATTTTTCTTTTTGATTTGAAAATTCATGTTTCATTAAAAATGTATATGTATGAGTTGAGGATTAAACTATTTTGTTGAAAATTGGTCTTTTTTGTGTAATTCAACTGTCTTCGATTTAAAATGATTTATCGAACCTTCAAAGAAGGTTACGTTTTTTTAGCTCCTTGTTGGGTATTTGTATCCAGTTGATTGGCTAGTCTCCCCCATGAGGAAAATATGACGCATTTTTCTAATTTGTTTCAGAGAGATACGTTTACCCAAGTCTATTTTTCGCTGATAAAATTTGTCCTGGACGGGTTATATCCTGGTATAGAAGCAGCGAGGGAAGCAGAAGAAGTATTGGCATTTAAAAAAAAATGAAGCTGGCAATTACATGCTTTTTTGTTTTTCTGACTGTCGCTTTTGTAACTGGATTCCCTATAACAGAGCCAGGAGGGTCAGGAGAGCCAGGACGTCCAGGAGGGCCAGGAGGGCAAGGAGGGGATTGCCTTAAGCTCCACTGGTATGTAAAAGAATGTTGTGACTTTACAACTTGCGAAATTATTTCCTTTTCTTCTTTTCTGGCCCAAATTTTCTTAAATTCTCTCAATCTCGCTTGCAATTCACATCCTTTTTCTGCAGCCTGTGGAAAAAGAGTGCCTTTCTGAAATGGAATTTTTGTTTACCGTCAAAAAAACATTTCATGAACTATGTGAATATTTCTCATAGTAAGAATATAGAGCTCATCGAAAAACGGAAATTTTGAACTTTCCTTCTGCGAGGGGACAGGATCTAAAAAGTTTCTAGTGGGTGCCAAAATGATTTTCTAAAAGGTCGAGCAAAATAAAAAAATTCTCTCATAATTCACTGGAATATTCAAGCAGCCCTAAGTTCATGAAAACATTTTTTTGAAGAAAATCTGAAAACGCGTCTCATATTTGTCCTTGGGAAACAATTTCTTTAAAGCCCAAGCAAATGAATTGGCAGAGATTGCAAAGTGCTGTAAATATTCCCCGAACGTTGTACTTTAATTAATTTCTGATGCTAGAGATTGCCGATTACAGCTGAAATAATTTTCTTGGAGAAACGAGAAAAGATCGAGAAAGGTCCAAATTTGAACCGGGAATGCCACTATTCGCGAATGGAGCTTTAACCAATTACGCCACCAGGGCTTCAGCAGATAATTCCGCGATTCTCCACGTTATTGGTTAACGCTCCACTCGTGAGTAGTGGCGTTCCCGGTTGAAATCCCGGTCGAGGGAGATTTTTTCTTGTTTGTTCAGAAAATTATTTTCCCAGTAATCGGCAATATCTAACATCAGAAAGCAATTAATTACTTACCCTGGTCGACAAAATAAAATCAATTGATATGTTGTACTTTACTTCTACTTTTTAAATAGTTCTTAAAAATAATTCTGGTTCAATTCCAGCTTTTGAAATATTGGATGAAAATATTAGTAATAAACAATGAAGCAGATTTATTTTAAATTTTCAGCCCTCCACAATGTTCGGGAGACTCACGGTGTCATCCAGGCAAATAACTTGATCAGATGGAGGGAGGACCAATACAAATTCTTCTAGAACTTAAGCTGTTAAAAAATTTACAAATATGAAATAAAATGTACTAAATTTCCAACGAAAGCGTAGCATTTGAAATACAATACTGTAAAGAATAAATGCGTAACTAAACGAACCTAAAAAAATTATAGTAATTTCAAAAACCCCAGCTCTCATAACTTAGGCTGTGGGAATCGAGAAAAATGAGATACAATAGAAAACCTTAATGAAACTAAGATCAGGTAGAGTAATAAAAAACATAATGGCTAACCATTTAAATGAGGACATGGAAGAAATAGATATGGGGATAGAGAAAATTAGCAAATTAGAATAAATAAATAAAATACTGAATCGGAAAGTAGCATGAACGTTAATAGAAACAGGGAAGATCAAACGATTTAAAATGGAAATATTCAAGAAGTAACAACAGAGAGAATGTTAGAATCCAAGACAGTCAGAAATAGAGATAGCCTAAAGGGAACCCAGACAGAAAGAAACATATAACATGTGATTAGCCCAAACACAGGTGAACAATATAAAGGCACACAGATATGCACTTGCTTTGCTTTTCCCAAATACAGAAAATACGTTAGGAAAGAAGTAAAGAGGAATTACAACTAAGACAGTTAGAAAAAGATGAGAAACAGAAGGAAAAGAAAATCAAGGAGAGAGAATTGATAACAGAGCATTCGAGGTAGATTTGTTTTTAGAAAAAAAAAACAGAATGATAGACAGGTAGCGATTACTTGGTTGCATACGAGCAAAATAAAAGAGATACGAAGAGAATTAAAGAAGTTTCGAAGGTACTCAGAGTTTTCGAGATTAGTGCAAACACAATCAATTATAAGAAAATCAAATGCGGCTCACGAAGGAACCAAAACAGGGAATAAAATGGATGGCGAAGGAGTAAGTGGGATAGAAAGGGAGGATAGAACAGAGAATACTTTATACGAAATTTAAGAAATAATTTCCATGCCGAAGAACAGAATGGCAATTAAGAAAAACATAAATGAAGAAAATGAAAGTCGAACATGCAGAAGAAATGAGAATCAGATAAAGGAACAAAATTGAAATCAGGAACAAAATTGAAATCAGGAACAAAATCAACAAAGACGATTTAGACCTAGGTTCCGAAATCGAAAAATAGACAACAATCTCAACCAAAATTGTCACATGGAAATTTCAGATGTTCGAATCTAAGATTTGAAAGTAACAATTATTATTCTCAAAATAACTCGAATTCTCAGGAAATCCAAGATTTACATATAATAATAACTTTAGAAGTCAGAACCCAGCACTTTTCTATAATGTAGGAGAAAATATTAAATTAGGCGAAAATGATGATAATAATTCAGGGAAAATAAAGGGAAGAGGAGGGGATCGAAGAGGTCAGGACGCCCCGGATTCAAAATCTAGTCGTCGAAATTCAAATTATTGATCGCGGTAACCCATGAAATGCTACAATTCTGGAAAAAAGGCTGTTTACAAAGCTATTGTTGGTATCCTATGTATATACATCAGGGAAAAGCAAACGCCGGTTACTAAAGGCGGAAAATTGAAATCGAATCCAAACACTGTACGAATATTTAGATTCAAATGTAGATAATTCAGACGAAAGAAGCTTCCATTTTATGAGTGATTTTGAAGATCATGACTTTAGAGTATGAGTTGACACTGTTGCAATGTAACATATTTTTGAAGACATTGAAACATTCAGATGATGAAATTCAGAAACCAAGAAATGATCCGTTAATGATCGCAAATTAACAAAAGTTAATACATCAGGTCATTCAAAGTTAATACATCCCCATCAAAATAGGTCGTACGGTAAAATATTAATTATTTAGACTTGTACGAGATTTAAGATCGATAGGAATAATGGGTACCGATATAATAGTGTTTGGTTTTCGGCTCGTCAACAGTAGAGGGCGCCACTTGAGGACCATTGTCAAGACCCGACTTGAGCGCACTCTGTGAATTTATTTTATACTAAAGTCCTTGATCGGTCATTTGGCGCGGTCTCAATTAAATCTTCTAATCGTCGTCTTATGAAAATAAGAAATCGGCTGAATTTACGAGAATAAAATTAACTCAGCCAGGTAACATTTATTGAAGTTGGTTTACAAGAAAAATTTGAAAATTTACTAAGTCCGAGACCAAATTTAAGCTTTGCATTAGGGAGACGAAGTTCTCAAAAAAAGGATGGAAATCAATCTGACGATCATGTGTGAAAAAGCTGTTCTCTGGACCTCTCTGAAGATTTTCCCACCCTAGGACCCGGGACTCTTAGGCGTTTACTCATAAATTCATTGGTGGAAATCATCCCCCAGAATTCGTTCTGACTCTCTAATTCGTTCGTGGTTTCCCCAATTTCGGTTGCGTAGGCGGATCCACTTACGGCCCCTTCTTGGCGCTTTTTTCAAGCCAACGCACCCCATCAAGGAGAGTGCAGTCCGATAACCCTGTCACATAAATTAAACCGTACTTGAACCTAAGGTCTAGTTAGCCTTTTCACACATGCCCCGTCGTCGAGACTTTTGGGTCTTTTTGTTGAGATATTGGTTTATCATGGGTAATAATTGTAAGTCACTTGTGAATTCAACAGTTAATAAAATGGTTTATTCAATTCATTTGGAACAACAAACTAGCTTCCTTGGCAAGGGCGCGAAACAGACTAAACCTCGTTATCGCCCGTCGACTCTCACAAATTCACGGAACGTTCGTGTATACATGAAAGAAGACACATACGTGTGTGCGCTCGCAATCCTGTCCAATATAAATGTATCAAATATTCAACACTTTCATTATTATTATTAGCATCTCCAATTTCAAATTAGGACGAGATATTCTAGAATATGGTTTTCTTTAGTACGGCTATTAAAATGTCAAAGGTTTGTTTTCAATTTACTCTGGAATTAAATAACGAATGCTTTCGAATATTTATGTGATATTTCCGAGGATATTTCAGAGAAGGGAGACATGTTTGCCTCTAAAATATGTAATCGTAAAAATGGTGCTCAGACTTAGAACAGAAATTGGTACTTAATACTAAAGTGATTTTCTCTCGAGCGTAGTTATCTAAAATATAAATCACTATATTATTTACTTTTACTCTCTAGCTATCTTTCGAGTTCTGTATAATTTCTAGCCCTTGTAATAAAAGTGATATTTATAATTAAAATAATGACATAAAACGTGAGACACTTCCTCTAAGTTTCTTGAAGACTTTTAGAGCTGCAAAATAAATCTTAAAGCTAATTATTTATGAGGCGAGACTAGTTTTTGAGTTCAAGTCCATTTTTAATACGTTTCAAAATTATAAAATAACGCAGAACTAGGCTCGCTGTCTCATGAAATAGAAATTCTTATCATTAATTTTATTCTAAAGTCTGCTTATTGGATCTACAATTCTGCCATATTAATCTAGTTTAATAAAGTTCGATTTTAATTTAGATTTGAATTTGCCACGGGATCATAAAAGAATGACTAACATATAGAAGGGTGAAAGGCTGGATTGCGGATACGCTTTTAGTATGTTCGCTCTCCGCTAAAAAGATGAGCGCACAGGTGCGATCATCACACCATCGAGGTCCCTCTCATCGACTGCCGCGCGTCAACTCCGTTCAGTTACTCTTCCTGCTTCAACCCGAACGCACGTATGTCGGCGCATGTGTGGCTACGCGGTAGGCCTCAACCAGGCAGTTCAGTTCAGTTACTCGTCATGTGTCAACCAGCGCGGACGCTCAAGTGTTCAATGTTCGAGTGGTGTAGTGTAGTGCATTGTAGTGTAGCAATAAACCAGTTATCTCAACACCATTCAGCGCCTCTTGAAACTGCGATATCCGTCACCCCTCCTTCCAGCGAAACTAAACAAATAGAAAGATTAGGTTTGAAAATGAATTACGAGAAAAAGATTTTGTGGTTACCAGAATCACCACATTCCAAATATGCGATACAAGCAAATACAATTAAAATGCAGGAATCTGTAATAAAAGATACTAAGCTATATAGAAGAAGGAAAAAAAGGAATAGAATTAAAAATTCTGATCAAAGGTTAGCTTGTGATATCACATGCAATGGAGAGGGACAGATTTCCAGATTTGCAAATTTACAAAAACGTATTTTTCTCTCATTTTCTCTATTATATATAATTATGAAATACGTGTTAAACTTTATGGGGCTTACGCCACCTCTAAATACATTTTGTCATTTTTATAGAAAA
This sequence comes from Andricus quercusramuli, assembly GCA_932178445.1. Classification (NCBI taxonomy): domain Eukaryota; kingdom Metazoa; phylum Arthropoda; class Insecta; order Hymenoptera; family Cynipidae; genus Andricus; species Andricus quercusramuli. The sequence continues at coordinate 7,532 of CAKNXH010049654.1, forward strand.
TTGCAAATATTTAGCAATATTTTTCAAGTTATTTGCCTTGAATAAGCATCGGCTTGAATAAGTATGAAATTGAGTCACTAATGATCAGCAGAAAATTAATAATTCGATTAGTCGTGATATTTAATAACTCAGTTGTAGAAGACAACTGATTACTTGTTGCAAAATAAATGAGTTTACTTAGGACAATATACAACAATTAAAAAATCATGTTAAAAAGAAAAAGTCAAAAATAGAAAATTTTAACAAAACGGTGCGACGGTGCGAGATTCTTGATTCTGTTGACAAAATAAGAAGGTTTCATTTTGACATTGTAAAGTTGAAAATTCAGCTATTTGGTTTGATATTTGTTTTAAAATTAATGTATTTTTTGTCGATTGATGCAACAATAATACCGTATTTTCGGAAAAACTGACGGTGTTTTAGGTTTGGGACAGAGTCGGAAAATAGAATGAAGTTGGCTGCGCACGATGCACGAGCACATCTGAGGCAGCACGTACACACCTGGAGTAACACGAAGTAGTTTGCACTTTATTTACTTTTTTCACTCTTCCATTCACCAGTCACTGTCTCCATTTACTTTCTCCACTGCATCCGGACAATTTTTTCACTGTTGCCCGGAAAGGTCGGCACTGCTCATGCGCCACGTTATCGACCAAAAATCGGTCACTTTCTACGCCAAAAACCGGTGGAAAAACTGGAACTTTTTCGCTGATTATAGAAAAAATAATTTTTCCTTTTGAAATCGGCCGACATTTTACATCATTTTTGTTGACGGAAGTTTCGATCTAATCTATTTATAAATCGTGTATAGAATGCGTGCAGTGCATATATACATATACGTATATACGTTACAATGCGAAACTATAATTTTTTCTCCAGAAGGAATAAGGATTACTGAGCGAAAGTGTAATATGTACTCTCGCGAGACACGCAGTGTACAATGCGAGCTGTATCTGGCTCTTCTTCTTCTTCTTCTTTCTTGCTTGTGGCTTCTTAGATACAACGAGCCATGTACTCATAAAAATCAATAATAATGGTCCAACTCATAACACACTTAAATCACAAGTCGACTAAAATTTCCAAGCAGTGTTCTAGATCCGTGAACTGTTTAATGTTCGGTTGACTGGTAAAACTGGCATCTAACAGCCATGAAGCACACACTTTCGGTTAGAGTCACTCAAACTGTTAATAACTCCCGAGCGCCGCCAACGACAGATGCCACCACTCGCCCCAAACCCGCATGGGATAAGGAAGGAGGGGAGGCACCCAGCGCAGGTCAATTCACACCACGGCGCAGTTCAAATTATTAAGCCCGAACACCCCCCCAAAAAACGCCCCAGCTCGCCAGTCGACTCAGCGGAAGGATTGAACATAATCTCATTGATATCAAGTTGACCGTCCGAAGGCAAGTCCGGGAATCTCCGCCTAATATATCGGAAAAACCCGGACCTGCCCGCGGCAAGCCGAGGGCACTGGTAAAGGAGATGGCTCAGGCTCCTGACCGCAGCACCACATTCGCAGCCCACCGGTAGACTCCACCCCATCCGGGCGAAGTGATCCTCTGTGCATATGTGTGATGTTCTTAATCTGGTGACTAGATTGATATGCCGTCTCGTAAGGCTAATTACCCGGAACCATGGCCTAGGTGTTTTAACGTTGACATGCCTAAAATATTCCGCCCTCGAGCCTCCAGTTCTCCCATAAGTCCAACATAGGAGAGCCCAGTCCTGGAAGTCACGCTGAACCTCCAGGCGGAGGTTCCCCCCTGATTAATTACCGGGAGCTTGGATGCAGTCCTGGCTATTTCATCCGCTGTTTCATTCCCCCAAATGCCCATGTGCGCGGGTATCCAAACGATACTGATAGAGACGCCCGACCGACCCGCTGCTGCAATCCAATCTCCAATGCATCGAGCAAGAGGGTGGCCCGAGTGATCAAAAAGTCTGTCCCTTATGCGAACAAGGGCCGACTGGGAGTCCGAGAAGATGACGTACTCCGAACCCCTCCCCTCAATAGCATGCTTAACTGCGTAGAATAGTCCGTACAACTCCGCCGTCAGTGCAGATGCAAAATCCCTTATTCTAAGAACAAGATAAAAAGCAACAAGTAACTATGTTATGTATTCCAAATGTATCCTGAAGGTCGAAAGTGAAACGAACTTCAAGAAAAGGAGAAACAAGACAGAAGGTTACTGGTCATCACTAAAGCCCTGAAAATCTGCCTCAGTGTCCTCCAAGAACTCCCGGCCAGGAGAAAAGGGTCTCTCTCTCTGCAAGCCAGACACCGCTCTTCGAATCTGCTCGCTAGTCTGGGTGTTGGCCTCCAGCAATGCATTGGTCAGTTCCCTAAAAGAGTTGTGAGAGTGACGAGAAAAATCAAGAGCCGACGGGGAGATCGTTGAGGCTCCACTATTGGGTTGAGTCACCTCTTGCTGAGGGCAGGGGATAGGGTCCAAAGGGGGAGAAGCAAGAGAGTTACGACTCCCTGGACGAAAGGTTCCCATCTCCTCCAGACACCTCTCCGCCTCATCATAGCCACAGTTGTTCCAGAATCGGTATCGCATAATTTCGAACTCATATGCGTAGACTCTGCAATCCCGAGAGGAAGCGAGATGTTGTCCTCGACAATTGGAGCACTTGGGGAGACTTAGCCTGTTCTGACAACTATCCGTTTTGTGAAAGCCAGCACAAAATTCACAGATAGGTCGTGACGCTCTGCATTGATCCGATGCATGACGAAATCTTTGACAATGGAACCATCTCCTAGGTGGGGGAATGAGAGGAGTTAGATTGAAGACGTAATTAGAGATCGCAAGAGTGCGAGGGATGTCTGAGCAAGAAAAGACGAACTCCACTCTCTCATTCAGAGACCCGTCACTATTTGTCCTTCGTCTTACCGAAACCACCGTCTCCAAAGATTCCGAGGACATTCTAGCAACAATCTCCTGAA
>CAKNXH010049655.1:0-12674 GCA_932178445.1 Andricus quercusramuli
TTACTCAAAAGTTTGGTAAAGTTTCCTAACCAAATTTTCTCCGTGTGTGAATGCATCTGCATGATTTTTAAAAAAATTTTCACACTGTGCTGTTCAAAGATATCGTCATCGAAAGTCAAGCAAGGACGGAGTGACGCGAAAAAACCACGGCTTTCATCTATTCGCGAAGGATATTTTCGAAAGCAATTTTTGTACATAAACAAATAAGGGCTTGTTTTAAGCGAAATAAATTAAGCTTCATCATGCTATAAGCAGTGTTTTTGTGCGATGTTTGCATTGCCAGTAAATTACCAAAATGTACAGCTGTTTTGGAGGGGCCTTCCCATCGTGAACGGATAGTAGTTCAGTGCACTCAAAAGTGCTCTCACCTAGTTCGGGGCATTTATAAATACCCACTCCTAGGTGCGTGCGGTTTAAACGCCCATTGGGCGTTTTCGGGTTCGGAGCCTAACATATGTATACCATTAAGCCATTTCCCTTTCGGGGTAGGCGTGACACTACCCGATTCGGGTAGTGTTTCTAGGTGGAAAATTTCGGAAATTTAAAATTTCTGGAGTTTTATAACTCAGTAATTCCCACAATATCATATTTCGAAAATTTAGTTTAAAATTTAGGCAATTACAAATTTCGGGATCTTTGACATTTTTGAAATTTTTGAAATTTTAAATTTCGAAAATTTTTTTTATCGCAAATTCTTTTTTGGTTATAAGTTCTAGTAGGTTCAAAATTAATAAGATGTTATATAGCTATATAGAATAAGTTTATATAAGTTATATAAAATTAGAGGCTTGCATTGAGAATAATTTTAAAAGTTAAATTCCTAATTCCTTATTTTTTGAATCGATTAAATAAGATATGACATGGGAAAAGTTGAATCTGTTTCAATTTTTAACGTTAAAAATTAAAATCTTTAGTTTTCCAATTACCGACACATCTGTAAATGGTAAGTCCACTACCCAAAATAACTACCAATGGTGAGTCGACGATCAGGATGCACCGAAACGTGCTAAACGACCTGGTGCCCGTTCCGGTGCACCCGGTTCTTCGAACTATCAACGGTAGATATTTTGGATGTTGACACAATTTTAATTTTAAAAATGTTCTTGTAGAATACGTGTTAAGCCACCTGGTGCGCGATCCGGTGCATCCTGATCGTCGACTCGCCATTGGTAGTTATTTCGGATGTTGACACAATTTAAATTTTGAAAAAGTTCTCCTCGAATACTTGCTAAACTGTCTGATGCGTGATCCGGTGCATCCTGATCGTCGACTCACCATTGGTAGTTTTTTTGGCTATTGATACAATTTAGATTCTAAAAAAGTTCTCGTAGATGACGTCTTGAACGACCTGGTGCACGTTCCGGTGCACCCGGGTAGTGGACTTACCATTAAGAGATGTGTCTGTTATTGGCAAACTTAATACTTTAATTTTCAACGCGTGCTAATGTTTTCTAAGACTGGGATTCTTTTTTTTTCACGCGGGAGCGATGCGGAAAAGTTGCTGCCTGCGCACAGTAGCGACTGCGCAGTTACATTTTTAAAAACTGAAGTCCATAGATCTTATATTGAAGTAGTTCGCAAACACTCAATACTTCGAATCGAATTTCTATGAGATTTTTCAACATTTTTTGAAGTATTTTTCTATACATTTGACTGAATTGAGGTATTTACACCTTATAATGATGTGATTACAAACTTTCAATACCTCAATTGTGATTTCTACGAAATTTTTCAGCATTCTTTCATGAATTTCTCTATATGGGGTAAAATTTCTCAAGTGTCCCCACCTAAAAGTTTGCTTCCGCCTATCTCATTCAAACTCCGCCAGATTGTAGTGCTAGTGCAGCGATTCCCAAACTACTGCCGACGGTCGCGTCCCCGACCGCGGTCGGGGACACCACCCCGGGCCCGGCAACTCAGCAGCCCCCCCGCTGTCAGCAGACGGCTACTTTCGGATACCTGCTATGACAACCCTTTCATTGTCATAAGAATAAGGCCTGTACCAATTACTAAAATTAAGAAGACAGGGCTCAATTAAATTTCAATTAGCTGAAACGATTTATTGATATAATTTCAAGAAAATGAAAAAAAAAAGTTTATGAAAATCGGTTAATATTTCCAGTAATGAAGTAAATCTTTAAGTGCATGCAAAATTAGAAGAACTCTCAACTGGGATTGAAGATATTAACCGATTTTCATCAACTTTTTTTTTCATTTTCTTAAAATTATATCAGGAAATTGATTTAGCTATTGAAAGTTTAATTCATTAACATTTCAACAAAGTTTAATTTTGTTCTACCGCCTCTAATCCTCACAATAGAAAAGGTCGCGCGAAGCGTGCAACCGCCCGCATGACCGGCGTCAAGTACCCCCCTTGGGTTCCAGTATTGTGAAAAAACTGTAGGGCGGCGGCCCTGCCCCTCCCTGAAAAGTGCGAAAAAAGTTTGGGAAACGCTTAGTCCAGACGCCAACCCCATTTCCGTCGGATCGGCGAGGTCCATTCAATTTTTTTTTATTCTTATGTAAAATGATCTCCAGAATCCAAAACCATGTAGCAGAACTCTGGCAAATGTGCCGTTCTCGAGATATTCGCAATTAATTATTTTTTTATAAACGTTACATTAAACATTCAAAATTTGAAATTTTTCCATTTTTTTTTCTTCTCTTGTTAGATAAGCTCATGAGAAACAATAGTTGTCCAGGCAGTTTTTCGCTCCGATGAATATTTATTGCACAAAGTCAATTAACATGTAAAATAAGTGACAAGAAATACTTTTATCAATAACTAAAAAAGTATTTTATGAATGACAAAAAAGTAACACTATTTCGAAAGTACCAACTAAAATACACATATTTGTAATGGGCACTGTTCCTCTAAAATCAATAATTTGCAAGATAACAGAGCTTTTGTTATAAGTCGTTTTATCGCGTTACAACAAATAGTCTTTTTTCATGGAGCGAATTAGTTTTGGAAGAAAAATTTGCACAAGGAACTATACTTCCCTACTTGATAAATAAAAGTATATCTGAAATGATCATTGAATTTTTAAAATTTATGCAAATTAGGTTGATTGTTTAATTTGCTCACTTTCAATTGATGTACTTCTTTTTTAAAAAGACGTAAAGGTGTGAAAATAGCGTGCGATTATTAGTGTAGTGACTGTTTGTGTAGTAGTAAATAATTATGTACTTAAATATGTGAACAAATATTAAAGCATAATGATAATAATAATGATAATAAAAGATTTTTTTTTTTAGGCTAAAAATCGGCCATGATTTTATAGAACTGTTCTCTATAGTTTCGAGACTTCTCCGATGAAGACTGTATATTAGCTGGACTTTTAGATTTTCTAGAACTATTCTACGTTTTTCGCATCCTGCCTCCTAATAGAGAATACGTCACCTCATCCTTTACATTTTATAGAACTCTGTATTACATTTCGTAGAATAGTTCGATGCAATGTAAAACCAAGAAGATTTTAACTTTGACTAAACTACCCGTCGTATCCTCTACTATAGGACTAGTTCTATAGAATTTAATGAACTTTTTTTCCGTGTATCGCAGATTGGTGCACAGACATTTCAAAATTGAAGGTCAAAGCATCGACCACTGTAATTTGGTGATCGTGAATTCCCATTATTAAAGGTCCTATGACCTTAGCGAACACTGGTGTATAATTTTTGTAGATTGATCTTTTTTTTGTATCTTGCATAGTTTGACCGCAAAATGGAACTTTTTTTTATTACTTTTTTCATGGTTAAAACCAAAACCGTTGGTCAAAAAAAGCTGTTTAACGAAATTGATCCTTCTTTTTGGTCCTTAAACTGTGTGTAAAATTGCAACCTAATCTGATTAGTCTTTCAAAAGCTATCAGGGTACTAATATCAGCCCGCGTTGAGAGCATTAGTTCCGCATGTGGTCGATAGGCAGCGCTGGTGCTACATTTTCTCGCAACTGAGATTAATCGCCATGATTGTAAGAATGGTTCAACTAGAAACCGCGAATTAATTTGCGAGGCAGTCGCGGCCTGCCAATTGCCATAGCTTTTGATGTCCGAGATGTTAATTAAGGTTTTCGAATTTAACAAAGTAAATAATTTTCTTTCATAGCCACATGCACTTTAGGACTTATTGAAAAAATTTAATTATTCTACACTATTTTTTCAAAGCCACAATTTTTCAAAAACAAGTTTGAAAAAGTATACTAGCGAAATGTCTGCCGCTCTTTTTAAGGTTGTATCCAAGTCTCATCCGCGTACAAATAGTAGAGTCCCGCGGGGCGCCTTCGAGCCATTCTATATTGAAAAAATTAACGGGCTCGCATGGTAAAAATTTCAGTGCGCTACTGCTCTAAGAAAAATGAATAGTTGGGGCTACTACCTTTTAATTAGTAAAGCATTAATTGGTTCTTACAACTGTTCAGTTAGTAACACCAACTAAGCAAGTAGTCGGTTTAGGATCCGTTTGTAGTACTCGTTACTAGTTTACATTGGTAACGTTTTAGTAGCCAGAGTTACTAATAAATTAGTCATTAGTCATTAGTGCTACTAATTTATATATATATATATATATATATATAATTTATATATATATTTATATACAAATGATGAAAGTACAGTAGAAGTCCGAGAACTTTCTCATTTCGGGGCTGTAGGGGCGGAAAATTCCAGGGATTGCGGACTTATCGGATGCCCCCTCTAGTAGCATGATATTAGGTGCGTGCATGCGTAAGAATGATGCGCAAATCATAAGCAAAATAACACACGTAGTGGAAGAACCCCAATTAGTGTGCGTGCCGTGCGTGTTATGACATTTTTAAGGGGAGTGTACACTTATCGGACGGCACCTTATCGGACTTGTACTGTATCAAAATTGTTGGAAAGTTTAGGCTTCGGGGATTATATGGAAGCATTTAAAGGAATGCATAAGAAATTGAAAAATCAAATGAGTTTTAAGTTTTACTGGAAATCCTAACCTACAAAGTGCATCTGTAATTAGAAGGATCCCAGTGGGCATAGGGATATATTTTTTTAGAACGTCTTTATCAGCTGAACTGACATCAGCCTCCCTAATATGTCCCAAAAAAAAAAGATGCCCACGTGCCCACTGTGATATTTTTAATTCAGATTTCGATGGTATAGTGACAGATATTTTAATTAGTTCCTGTAAAAAAAAGAAAATAGTTACACCTACCAATTTATTAGTAGACATGACATACTATATTAGTAAGTTCAACTACCTACAGACAGTCGTCTAATTGACAAACTGAAATAGTTAGTCTACCTAATTAAATAGTAACGGCAACTACTCGTGATCCAACTAACAAAAATAGTTCTCACAACTAACTAAATAGCAGTAACATTATTTACTAACTAAAATAGTTGAGCAACTGTGATATGCGTTTTAATGTGTATGTGTGTGTGTGTGTCTCGAGTGCGTACAGCAAACAAGCCGGAGAAAGGGAACAATGTTGCCGGGTCGCGATACTGTTACGTCTATCCGTTTGAAAGTAACTAATATTTCAATGTTTTTTATTACTTTATCTATGAAACTACACGTTAGAGAAATGTGATGTTTTTTTTCTTCAAAAATTTGTATTTTCAAGCAGCACAAATACCGACCTTTTTTTAATTTCTCTACCAGAGCTTTTAAGTGCAAAAAATAAAATGTGGAATGTGCGTATACATGGCCCATGAATTACATGTTAAAGTAGTCAACTTTGACATTAATTATCTCCGCATCGGCACGATTGAAAAATTTGAAATTAATTGAGTATATAAATAATCATTCTATTTAAATATAGCTCCTTTTGTACAAAATTCCACCAGAGGTCGATTTTTTACATACAACCTTAATACAACTTAAAAATTTCAGTATAAAATCGATTTCTGACTCGATTATATCAATTAGAGCTATTTTCATTGAAAATAATGAATTCTCTGTCAAAAATTTGCCGCATTAATTTAATTTTTTTTAAATAAAAGAATCGCAGCGGATATGAACCTATGTTTTAATTCAGGTGCTATGTGGGTGTAATAATAAGTTAAATATTAATACAGTCATTTATGTTCTATGAGTGCAGATGCAATAATACTGATCAATAGTGAGTTTATTTTGGCATTTAAAAAAAACATCATATTTTAAAAAATGCTTAATTTATCACTTCATTTGTTTAAATATTATTGCATCATAATAAATTTACAAAGTACAGTAGAACCTCGATATAACGTTCACGCTTATAACGAAACGCCACATATAACCAACAATTGGTTCGGTCCCTTGAACTTGGAACAGAAGGGGCGAAATTCGTTTATTACAAATCCCCGCTTATAACGAAAGCCTTTAGCAGTCCTTTGAAACTCGTTATATGTTCGGGGATGTCCCCAAATAAAAACCTCCAAGCTGAGGCGTAAAAACCATGTCGAAAGCTGAATGAAACCTGGGTGAGGTGTCTTGAACGGTGACTCTGGGATACCGAGCGACCTCTCAGACTATGCAGCCTTATCATTCCATGCGGGGCTCTATAAGGATAGACGAGCCCTTTCCCTAGCTGCTCGTCGGAACAACAATAACGCCACCAAACCAGCAGAAAGTTGTAGATGCCATTCAAAACGAACGAACGCGCAGAGCACTCGACAATGAGTCGGCAAATTGTGCCGATCACCCTAGAGTTCAGGGTGCTGCAAATAATTTAGAATGAAACACTGCGACAAACCCGCGAAACGCTCACATTTGAGTGGAGGAATCGGATCAAGGGTGACTTCCTGGAGTGCTACGATGCCAGCATTATCCCTTTTGGCGGAGGCTTCATGGCACACATGCATACTGTGCTGCCAGAAGCACCCAGAGCTTCGTCACGTTTCTTGAATGTCTTTGCGAAATGAAGCTGCCAACCACTAGCAAATTTAATATGAACGCGAAGCGCTTCCCCAATCGTTGTATGAACAACCCGTAGACGAAGAGGAAGCGAAATTAAGACCAACCGCGGAAAGCTTGCATCAACTGAACAAGAAGATTGGATGGGCAAGACAGAATGCGTCCCGTATTCTGTGTGTGACTGACTATATAACATCTGGTAGGCTGTTCACGAAAAGGGTCCGAAAGTTCGCCCACCAACTGAGGCTCTACCATCGCACATTGAACAAGTCAACATTGCTGACAATCAAGCAGCACATTATTGATAAAATACGGGTGTTATCTGCAGCAAGGAGGAGTATACAGAAGTGGGAGGGTTGGGTCAAGGAGAATCAACCGTTTGTCGCTGACCTGTCGCATCTCTTCAGCGATCTCTCTGTTTCTGTCAAAATCCACCCAAGCCCGACGAGGCAGAGACATTTTGAAGAGAGGTATCCAAGATCCGGAAAACACTGGAATTGCAGAAAAACACTAAAAATATAATCCGCTTCAAGGAGCTTTGCGACAACTTCACACAATCTGAGGAGGAATGTCCATCAATCACTGCCGAAGAGGTAAAAAAGTACTCAGGGCACGAAGTAATTTTCCGCTGCAGGGCTAGTTGGTATCAAGATCTTCTTAGTGGAAGATGTTTACTTCTACACGCCAACATCTGGCCCGCATCTTCGCCTCATATGTTAGGACGCACTATACTCCTACCAAAGAAAAGCGACTTGTCCAACCCAGAAAACTACAAGCTAATAACATGTGTGAACACGTTGTTTTAAATCTGTTAAACTATTCTAAATGACAGGATTGTACGAAGAATTGGGCCTGCGTGGAGATAGATGTACGAACAACGTGGCTCGAAAAAAGGTGTAGGAGGCTGCCCAGAGAAGTCGCTAATTGACAGATGCCTCTGCAAAGACGCAGAAACTCACCAGCGCACCGTGTCGATGGCCTGGATTGATTACCGGAAAGCTTTCGATTCAACCTTTCATAGACTTATCATCTGTCATTAGAAAGCTTGAAGGTTCATCCACACATAGTGAGATGCATAGAGCGATTGATGCCTCTTTGGAAAACTAGATTTACTACCTCATCTGGAAATTATCGTATGGCAACGAACAGTGTCACCTTTCACAGGGGCGTCTTTCAGGGGACACCATGAGCTCTCAACTCTTTTCCATCACACGTCTGCCACTATTTTTCGCACTGCGCAATTCTCCTGGGTACCTCTGCGTTGACAAAAATCATCGCGAGCATAAGGTCACTCATGTATTTTATATGGATGACTGAAGGTCTATGCTTCTAGTTCAAAGCAATTTCAGAGTGCTTTAAATATCGCCCAGGAGTACACAGGAGATACTAGCATAGACTTTGGATTAAAGATCACTGCTAAGGAGACGGAAAAGAAGGAAAGGTATCAAAACCTTAAAAGGGAGCTGCAGCGACTGCGCCCAAAATGTTCGGTTGAAATAATTGTTCTTTTGATCGGTGCTCTCGGAGATGCGAAACTAGCACTAATTCGTAACTTCAAAGCAATATCAGCGTGTCAAAGAAATGCCGAGGCACTTGCGAGATGGATGCAGAAGGCTGTCAGCCTTGGGTCGCTCCGTGTCCTCAAGACACACGAGAATTTCACCAAACTGTCGTTATGATTTCGTCGTTCCCTGTGGCCATCCATCTCACGATCGTGAGACGTGGCCATAGGTGGGATTTACCGCGGTTCTACTGGGAGCCGGTGTCATTTTCATAGATGACAGATGTTCTCAGTGCGGCCCTGCGCTGGTTGTTTAACCTGTTTTTTTTAATTATTCTTAAAGCAGGAGATGAGATTGTCTAGGAATCAGGGAACCGTGAGAGAAACTCTAAATCCGTACCGTGTATTAAGCTTTATTGAACATATAAAAATGTAAAGCGAAGTTAAGTTAACGACGGGCTGGTACAGACTAATGACTGCAGCCTCGTGGTAAAACAAGTGATACAATATTAAAGGTGGCGCCACAGTCAAAATACAAACTGAAGCGCGAAAACAAATTATTATTTATTTTTCTATATGCAAAAATAAATTCAACAATTATATATATTAGCATTTTCTTCGCACACTATAGAAAACTCACCATTTCGTGAAACGTCGAGTTCTACGAGATTCTCAAAATTTTGAATATCTGGCGGTAGACGATGTATCTCATTGTCACTCAAACCTAGTTTTCTTAACCGTTGAAGACGAAAGAAATTCTGAAACAAGAAGTAATACACGATACTATAAATATTGTAAATAGAAATAAAGTCAAAAACGGTTTTCTTAAAATAATTTATCCAGATTCATACCCAACAGCCGAGGTCAAATACAGGATACCAAGCTTATGATAAATGCTTCAGTAAATTTCAAGTTTCAAGCACTTTCTACCAACGTTAAATAAGCTATGAGCATTTAAAATTAAAAAATATGCGCTTTTATGACATGCTTAGATCATAAACTTGTAAATAAAACAATAAATAAATGTATGCAAATTCTTTATTAATGCAATTGTTTTTCTTCTCTTAAAGAGTTCTATCAACCATTTTTTGTACCAAAACCGATCTTATTTTTGTTTTGACTGAAATTAAAGTATGTGTGAACACTTAAAAAAATGTAATTACACTATCCAGAATATCAAGTTATATATGAACTTACAAGAAATTTTGATTATGCCACACAGAATTTTCTGGCAAATTTGTGTTTTAACCAGAAATTAAGAGGATAACATGAACATTTTGAAAAGTAAAGGAATTTAGAATACAGCATTCTAAACTGAATGCCTTCATACTTAAAAATGTGACGAATTGATATTTTTAAACTCAAAAGAATTTCAAATCGAATTCGTTAAAACCTGCATAACTTAACGTGATATCATGATAGTCGCCTTAGAAAGAAACATTAAATTTGATTGGAAAGGTTTTTCTAAAAAAACTGTTTAAACAGGGTGTCTAGCGAAATTATTAGTCATTATTAGTTAAAAAAGTACTGAAAGATACTAGAAAGGTTGACAAAATTAATATTCTTTTATCAGGATCGGTATGATGTTACCAACAGGACCGATTTAGGATAAGTTTTGAAGGAAATACCTTGAAATAAAAAGTCAAAACATTATGTGTATCAGAAAAATCAGACATTTTTTACTTCTAAAGTAAAGTTTAAAACAAGGCAGGGCGAAAGTTTGAAGGCACGTATGATATAGAATTGGTGCTGATTTTTCTTTGAATTCTGCCAAGGTCTGAACTTCGAAGAATCAAGTTTTAAACATCCAAAAATTTCTTATACTTGAACAATGCATTTATTTAGTATTTTGACATTCGCATCAGAGAAGGTATTAAATTTGTGTAAAATTTGACCACCTCCGTTTTTGTCAAACGTCCACGTTTTAAGACCCCCTGAACCCGAAAAACCCGAAAAACTCTTTAACTGCTCTGAAATGGAGAAATGGAGGCAGCCATTTTCGATAAAGATTCAAAAAGTTAGAGCATTTTCAACATTTTTAAGACCACTTTTTTTAGAATTTGGAAATTCTATGTACGGCTCTTCATAGTACTCAAAAAGACGAACAATTCATCCCAATGACTTTTTTCTATAAAAAACAAATCACCAGAGTTACAGCATTTACAAAATTTAGAAAAAAAAAATGAAAATTTGTAGCAAAAAAACGCACGATATGAAAAAAGTCAAGACGAGAAAAACGTTGCTTCTTGAAAACCCTATAAAATTGTCAGAACAACTTTTTGAATTTTCTTAAAACATCGTAAATTCGAAAAAAAATCGCACAAAAAAATAATGAAAAATAAAAAATTCCATTTCGCAGTCAAACTATACAAGATACGAAAAAAGATTAATGACCAAAATTGTGCATTTAAAAAGGATCTACACATTTGTTAATAGTTACTTTTTGATAGGGCGCGCAGTTTTTGTTTAAATTCGTAAAAAGCAGATTTAAAAATAAAAGATATACAAATTTTGGACAAAATACACAAGCTACGAAAAAAAAATGAGATAAAAGTTGTTCAGCCAAAAATAGCTACAAATTTGTTATTAATTATTTTTTTAATAGGGTGCGTTGAACGTTGGGTTGAAGAAAAAATATTAATTTCCAGCTGTTATATAAAAGCAGATTTCAATATCATCGATACTTCACTCCCAATTATTATTATAATTTTTTTTAACTTGTTCTTGGGTGAACCCAGTTTTTCATCATAGCCACGGACTAAGTCAAATGACTGATGAGATGAGGATGTTATAAGTTAATTTAATACGATTTCTGAAACCTTCTGTGATGATATTGTAGGTGCAAAATTAGGAGCACGGTGTAGTTTGGAGTTCGTATTTTACCGCTGTTATCCTTGCACAGGAGCCGCGAGCGTTGGAGGTGACTACAGTCGCCTCTGGATGCTTTCTTAGAGCTACCATACCATTATTATTATTCCTATTATTAAGTTAGATTTCTTTATTACTAAATTTTGATTTGAGACTTACATAAAGTCAATTTTATATGGGGATGGCGATTTATCAAGCTCAGCGCAGAGAGCAGAACCGAGAGTAGAAATATGCCTAGTACGCAGGAACAAGGCATTATTTACATTTTCCTTAATTTTTGTTATTTGGAAAGCGATGTGCTCCTTTATTTTTACACCCAAATGCCACATACGCGTTATCAAGGACTGATATAATACGAAAGGCAGACGACTGCTGTTGGAACAGGTATGTTAAGTTGACGTAACCACATGTTCGAATAGAGTTAAAACCTATTTCATAATTAAGAGCTCATTTAGTGCTGATTTAATGCCCAATTGTCAAATTTAATGCTCCACTATTTAAAAAAAACATGGGTTACGCTAGCTTAACGTTAACCTGACGTAACCACATGGTCTAATCGAGTTGAAACCTGTACCATAATTAAGAGCTCATTTAGTGCTAATTTAATATCCAATTGCCAAATTCAATGCTACACTATTTTTTTTTAAACCGTGGGTTACGCTAGCTTAACGTTAAACTGACGTAACCACCTGGTCGAATCGAATTACAACCTATACCATAATTAGGAGCTCATTTAGTGCTAATTTAATGCTCAATTGCCAAATTTAATGCTCCACTATTTTTTTAAAAACCCTAGGGTAACGCTAGCTTAACGTTAAGCTGACGTAACCACATGGTCGAATCGAGTTAAAACCTATACCATAATTAAGAGCTCATTTAGTGCTAATTTAAGGCCCTATTGCCAAATTTAATGCTCTACTATTTTTTTTAAAACCCGTGGGTTATGCTAGCTTAACATTAAGATGACTTAACTATATGGTGGAATCGAGTTAAAACCTATACCATAATTAAGAGCTCATTTGGTGCTAATTTAATGCCCAATTGCCAAATTCAATGCTCCACTATTTAAAAAAAAAACGTGGGTTACGCTAGCTTAACGTATGTTAAAAATGACAAGTTTGATTGTCGATATTTGAAAATATAAAAACGTCAAAAATCCTATTTTTTTATCCCATGAATTATTAGACCAGTGGAATTAGACATAAAAATCGAGTCAATTAACAAAGATTCCGAAGGTCTTCAAAAAAATTGTATAGTTGTTTTTTTATATGTCGAACATGAAATAAAATTTTGCAAAACGTGATCGGGTCGGCAATTTGTTTTAAAAAAGTAATTTGCAAAATTTGCCCCCCATTGCTCCACGAAAATTCAAAACATTTTGCATACTTGAGTTAGAAATTATAAATTCAGTCACTATCCTGTATTAAAT
>CAKNXH010049656.1:0-16212 GCA_932178445.1 Andricus quercusramuli
ATATGAAACAGTATTTAAAATTGTATAGAACATGAGCAAAAGTAACTATGTATGTATACCATTAAGCCATTTCCCTTTCGGGGTAGGCGTGACACTACCCGATTTGGGTAGTGTTTCTAGGTGGATAGTTTCTTGTAGTAAATAACTACAAGTGTGGGCTTACCACACCCACGACACGCCAACAGCACGCAATTAGTAGTATTCCCGAACGGTCACCCATCCAAGTACTAACCGCGCCCAACACTGATAAACTTCAGTGATCTAACGAGAACTGAGTTTTTCAGGGTGGTATGGCCGTTGGCCATATGATATGAAATAATAAGCGAAAATTGTATTTTAAAAATAACTAAAATTTATAACCATTTTTCGAGACTTTCGAAACCTTATTAAATTAACGGTGTTGACATTTTTGAATTTAAAGTTACTTCATAATGTTCGTTCTTGTTCAAAATTGTATGATTATGATATTTTTTTCTACATTTTTTAAGCTGAAATGTATAAAAGTACACTTTCAAATTCGTTAATTTGCAGGTTGTGTCCATTTTCGCTGATGAATATATTTTAGGGAGAAAAGTGAAAAAATTACGGATTCACAGTATATGTATATTAGGTATTCATTTTATATCCCTTCAAATTTCGCGTTTGTCACGAGCATTTTTTTACAAAAAAAAATCAGTGATCAAAATAGCCTCCAGTGCTGCTATTTTGAGGTTTCGTTGCAGAAGGTAAACACTAACCTGAAGTGGGCAAAATATTTAAAAATGAAAATTTATCGCAGTCGAATCACAAAAGTCAACTTCAATTTAATCTTTAACTTGTGTAGAGAAACCTTAAAATAGAAATAATCCTATGTATTTTGAAAATTGTTGTTTTGAAGGAAAAAGGCTCGGGAAAAACGCAAGATTTTAAGGGAGATATAATAAAGACCTGATTTACATATAGGTGTAAACTCGTGATTTTTTCATTTTTTCCCCTACGTATGATAAAAAGTGAAATTTATACGGTAAATTTAAATTGAAAAAATTAAGTACCGTGATTTTAATAACCATTATAAAGTTTTGAAAAATGCTTATGTTCTCGTTAATTGTAAAATATCATTTCAGCAAATTATAAAATATTATAATTACTTTTATTCATGGTAAATAAAAGTTTAAACACTGTTGAATACGTCTGATTTCGTTCAATTACATTTTACATTGTAGAATTGGAGTTTTTATACATTATACTATGCATACAAATATGACATTTTTCTGCTTATTAGCATTTTGAAAATGAAATTTATGAATGACAATAAAGTAATTTGATAAATTGTTGTCATAAAAGAGATAAAAAAACAATTAAGTTGATTATAATTATGTTGAAATATTTTTAAAAGTTATGTAGTAACCGTATTTGGCGAAATAAAATGGAATGACATTTTTACATTTATAATATTAAAATTCAACCTTGAAAAGCAGTTTGAATTGTAGTAAAACATATCATCTTGGATAATTTTAATAAAAAGGTGCAATAACATTTACTTATTAAAAGTACTATCTATAAATTCATGTTTTTAAATATTCGACAGTTTATTATAAAATAATTACTTACATTAAATTGTATATTTTAATTTGAAATCGTACATTTTATATCATAACGTGAATTGTTTGTTTCAGGTCATTCAATTTTAACAATTGCGGAGGAAAGTAAAATGTTATAATAAAAATATAATATTGCTTGGAAGGAATCATTTTCAAGAAGAATTTTGAACTTCAATTTCAACAACCACATTGGGATGAAACATACTTTAATCAAAATATGATAATTAGGGGAAGTAAATTATAATATTTTGTTTTAAGAAAATATAGGATCAACATTGCATTCATATATTGCGTATTATCGACGTCGTTATATTTTATTGTAACATTATTGTACTTTAAATAAAAAAAATTAAGTCTACAATTATTACAATAATTATTATATTTATTAATTTGAAGAAATATCTAACTTCCATACATGGCTTTTATTTATTGTACCCAGAAAACAAAAATCCATTTCTTCACGGCTGACCTGAAACTGAAGTTTCAGGTCAGCCTTCTGAAGAAGTGAACTGCAATGTTCACGAAACGTTGGCAACATTCATAGTTTCGCACACGATTGAAACCCGAAAAATCTTTAAATTTTAAATTTATTATAATGAATCATCGTGAAAGTATTAAATCTATTAAAAACGATATCATAAAATAAAGATTGAAAAAATAAGGATTATAAAAAAAATGAAAAAAAATGATCAGATATTAAAACATTCAGGAAACAAAAAAAATCGTGATAGAAAGAAAGTAGAACAGTATAATACATGTAAAGAAGAAACACGAAAAATTAAACGTATTACATTGAATAATCTTATCCATGAACAAACAAAATTTAAGCAACAGAAAATAGAAAATAAAATATCAATGTGCAACAATGAGGTTGAAACTCGTGCACTTCTGAGGATAAATGAAAAAATAAATACGAATATTTGTAGAGAAGCTATGAATGAAAAAGACATAATGAAAACATTTCAGAAAGAAAGATGTTTAATACAAAAAAATGAAAATGATAAACGCTTGAATCTAATAATAAAAGATATAGAAGAAGCATCAAATTCATCGTCAAAAGGGAATACTTTCACTGATAATCGTAAAATTAGTGAGACTGTTAATGCATCACACATTTATAAATATTCAGAAGATTATCTTGTCAAAATGAACATCTTATGTAAACATTTTAGGGCTAAACATTTTCAAGATTAAAAAGTTAACAACTGGAAAAATTCTTCTAACGATTGCTGTAGTCAGGGTGGTGTAAAATTAGACTCAATACCGTATCCTAATGAATTACGGACATTGTTAGATGGATCTCATACTAAATCACATCATTTTAAGAATAATATAAGGTTTTATAATAATTCATTCTCTTTTGCATCATTTAATGCTAACGTTGTTAATTTTAATGGTAGGAGGCGAGGACCATTTTGTTTTAAAATTCAGGGACAGATTTATTATCAAATAAATAATGCTCTATATCCTGAAAAAGACGATGATCCATGCTTTGGACAACTTTTCATTTATGATTCTGACGAATCAGTTCAGTATAGACTGAATCAAAATGAAAATTTAGATAAAGAAATCTTACGCATAATAGAAAACATAATGAGAATGTATAATGCTTTCACAAAATCTTATAAAATGATGTCATAAGTTATTAATATAGAAACAGAATTAGCAAGAAAAAACAATGAAGAAATTCCAGAATTAAAATCACTATTTACTTCAAAGAAAGGAATAGATCGCGAAAGATATCATTTTCAAAGAACTAATGAGGTAGCTGCTATTTTCAACACAAATCCAGAAGGTGAAATATCAGAATCTTATATTACTATTTCCAATGAATATACTAAGGAATTGAAATTAGTGAGCAATTTAGATCCGAATGTTGAACCTTGGCTATATCCTTTATTTCATCCTCATGGAAATCAAGGTTATAATACTAATATGATTCGCTGTGATAGTCATCAAAGGAATAGAAATTATACGATTTCAAGAGCAGCTTTTATAACAAATAAAATAGCGATAAGAAATGATGAATTTAATCAATTCTTATATGGTGGAAGACATTTCAACAATGGGTGGTAGATAATTATGTGAAAGTAGAAAAAGATAGACTCCAATATTGTGCATATAATCAAAAACAGTTACGAAGTGAAACATACAAGGGATTAGTTGATCACATGCATAACAGAGCGAATGAAAATGATACACTCGTTGGAAAAATGGTGGTATTACCATCAACATTTATTGGATCCCCTCGCAATATGATGCAACAATATCAAGATTCCATGGCCATAGTAAGTAAACATGGTAAACCAGATTTGTTTATAACAATGACATGTAATCCACAATGGAAAGAAATACAGGAAAATTTGCTGCATAATCAAACTGCTGCAGATAGACCCGACATTGTAACGAGAGTATTTGCTTTGAAAGTTAATAATTTAATACAAACGCAGTTGTTAATCAAAAATTATTCGGAGATGTTAAATCGTACGTTTATGTTGTAGAATTTAAAAAAAGGGGATTGCCACACATTCATTTGTTGGTTATATTGAAAGATAATTCAAAAATATTAACACCCGAAAGTGTGGATCGTTATATTTCAGCAGAAATTCCTGATGAAGATGTAAATACAACATTGTATAGAATAATAATGCAAAATAGTATTCATGGACCCTGTGGAGACTGGTGTTTGATTGATGGAAAATGTTCAAAACATTTTTCAAAAAATTTACAAGAAGAAACAACAATGGAAGATAATAGTTATGTACCCCAGCAAAAAAGAAAGTATTGATACGAATTGAATTGAAAAGACTAAGAGACCCTACAAATCCCGCTTTGCGACAATGACGCATTGGACCTATGTGTCAATGCATGTAAATTTGTGAAGACGGTATCTCAATTTTGAATCTTCCTATACGTACAAATACAGTGCAAAAGTCTAAACCCTTCTAGAAATAATCGATTGGACACGATTCATAACAATTAAGTGCGAGCAAATGTTGAATCGGTTTAAATGGTTGCTAATTGTGTCAATTGTTCCCAATCGGGTTGAATTGAGTGAATGCACTTGCCTGCAGTGTGCCCTCTGCAGTTTCCGTTTGTAACACACACGACGCGCACGTGTTATTTATAGGCTGGAAATTAAATTTTTAATAATTCAACAAGAATTTCAAGTACAAAAAATTGAATATTTGTTCAGGCAGTATACCGAATGAAGACTCCAAAGTATGAGGGTGAGGAGTACGTAAACATCATGCCACCTAATGATGTGACAGTGATATAGTGTCTTTATCAAGTAGGCAGTAGTAGTTTGATTTAGCAGGTATATTATTGTCAAACGTTTATTTACTTCTTTTTAAATTAATATTGTTGACATTTTTGGTTTGAAAGCGTAAAAAACCGCTTGTAAATAATTATCACAATATTAAAATGCTGTAGTGACAATTTAACCTCTAATTCAGAATAATGGATACCCAATTGAAAACGATTGGAATCATTAGAACGTAGGATGGCGCCAATATTTTGAAACTCAGGCTAAATAAATTGTAGGAAACTCATTATATTCTTTTAACTTTTAGTAGAAAAACTTATCCAAGCTTTTTTAAATGTCTTCCAGTATAACAATTTTGAACCTGTAAATGAGTTTGATTTGACATTCTCGAAAATTTCTAGTTTTGAATATTTAAAATACTTAATTTGGAATATTTCAAATAATTTGTTTTGCTATGCCTAATCTTAAAATCTTTGAATTTTAGAGGTTTCAAATTTTTAATTGTACAACTGGTTTTCCTTCCTCAAGCACAGGCATTTTCAGGGTGGCGACTCTGCGGACGATTTCAAATTCCTCGTTTTCCCCGGTCAAGTTTTTCAATTTTCCCTGCCAACTAAAAGTAACAAATTCGTATTTGACGGAAAACGCAAACATTTATTTTAATTAATGACTTTTATTCTAAACATCCTTCAACACAACAGAGCAAAACATTGCAAAATAAATCAATTTTCAAAAAATACTTGAAGTTCCCAGTAAAGATATCAATTTTCCACAAAAAAAATTAAATAGTTATACTTTCAATTTAAAAAATTAATTTTAAACCAAAAAAAAACGGATTTCCAACAAAAAAGTTGTATTTTCAACCAAAGTAATGAATTTTCAAATAAAATTGTGAATCCTCAACTGAATAGTTGAATTTAAAAAATAAATAAATAAATTTTCACCTACAATTATGAATATTCAACTGGAACACTTGAATTTTCAACCAAAAATCAAAAAAATAAATTTTGAGTAAAAAAAAAAAGAATTAAAAAAATGAATTTTTAACTAAAATTATTGAATATTCAACTGGAAGAATAGTTACATTTTCATTTGAAAAAAAAAATAATAATAATTTCCATCCAAAAAACATTCAAAGAAAAAGAATGGTTGAATTTTATGCCAAAAAGATGAATTTTCAACCATAAAGATTATTTTTTACAAAAAAGTCCAATTTTCCACAAAGTACATAAATTTCAAACAAATAGTTTAATTTTCAAATGCAAAATATCGATTTTCAACGAAATAGTTGAACTTTCACCAAAAAAATAACGAGGGTGCAATATTTCACGTAGGAAAAATTTTGTTATTGTCCAAGTTAATTTTTAAGCTGAAAAATCGAGAAAAAAATTATTTAATTTGGACCAAAATAATTATTAACTTTTTTCTTCGGAATTTTTTGTGGTAAAATATGTTGATATGGCAGCACACTTAGCTCGCGGGAATTATTACAACAGTTTATTTAATTTCTTTTAATAATCCATCATGTTAAAAATGTATTATTAAAAAAAAGTAAATAAACATTTTCAAATAATTCCCGCGGAATGAAAGTGCTGCCATCAAACGGCCGCTTTTTTAACCCCGATCGGGAACGATTCGGAACGATTGAAACACTCAATCGTTGTCAATCGTTCAGACACGATTAAGAAACACGATTGGGAACAATTGAAATTTTTGGCCTATCGTTCTAAATTAATTCCAATTGATTATTTCTAGAAGGGAAGTCAGCGAATACACTTCAATGCGTCAGCACGCAAACGCTTCAACAATGGTCAATGCGTCTGAATTCGTGAGAGTAAAATACACACTTCAATTCAACCCAATGCGTCAAAAGCGAATTTCAGCAAGTGTTGATTTGAACAATTTAATCCGTAACAGGAAAACCAACGTGCAGGGCATATAGAATTTATTTTAAATGTTTAGTAAATTGTCTCGTAGCTCAGTGGCTTGTACCCTGGACTGATACACGAGGGATCGCTGTTTCAAGTCTCGATGCATGCACTTTTTATTAATTTTTTTTCTGATTGACCTCGACCACGCATTCATACGAATTCACACGCATTCAATTCGCGCTGTCTCAATTCATCTAAATGCGTCTCAATGCGTTCGAACGAATCAGAAAACGGGACATACGCGCATTACAGAAATGTTAATTCGCCCCAATCCGTATCAATTCTTTCTTTTTTGCTGGGACAGTATCGCAGATCAAATACAGGAAAACGTATGAAAGACCAAATGGATATAATGTTGACAATCGTTATGTTGTTCCATATTGTCCAAAACTTTCACAATTATTCAATTGTCACATAAATGTTGAAGTTGTTCCAAGCATAAAGTCAGTTAAATATTTATATAAATACATTTACAAATGACATGATGCAGCTTCAATAATTATCACAAATAAGTCATTATGAGGAGAATAGGTATGTAGGTCCAGTTGAAGCTGTGTGGAGAATTTTAAGTAAACCATTATCAAAAAAAAGTCACAGCATTAATCGTTTGCCTACACATTTACCTCATGAACAGAATGTTATTATTCATGAAGGAGATGTTCATAATAATCAAGTTTCGTTTAATTTCGAAAAAAATACAAAATTATTGGATTATTTCGATTTAAATTCACGTGATCCTGAAGCGAATCAATATTATTATACAGAAATACCTGAGAACTATACTTGGAATAAAAAAACACTTCAATGGAAAAAACTAAAGCGTATAAAAAAAACAATGGGAAGAATGTATTCGGTTAATCCATGTCAGCTAGAGTTATTTCATCGAAGATTACTGTTACTAACAGTAAAAGGTACAACATCATTTGAATCAATGAAAAAAGTAAATGGAGTAAATCATGAAACGTTCACTTCAGCTTGTTTAGCATTAGGACTGATTGATGATGATACTGAATGGAAAAAAGCAATTGAAGAAGGTATTGTGTGGATGATGCCTCAAACACTTCGTCGGTTATTTATTAGAATTTCGATTCATTGTCGACCAATACATCCAGATGAACTTTGGGATGAATTCAAGGGAAAAATGTCAGAAGATTATAGAAGAAATCATGCAAATATTGATGCAGAAAATAAGGCTTATAGAAGTATAAAAAAATTGCTATCTGAAGAAGGATTTCAGTTAACTGATTTTACAGGATTAGTTGATAAAGAAGATAAAGATAATGTTATTTACACGGAAAACGATGTAAATTTGCATGAAGAAATTAATATTGCACAAGAAAAGTATCATAAATTAAATTTCAGGCAGAAGAATGTTGTTGATTCTGCATTAAAAGCAGTTGATGATTATAGTGGAAAATACTGCAAATGTATATATATACATTGATGGGCCTGGAGGGTCAGGCAAAACTTTTGTATACACAACCCTTTGGCATTTATTAAGAAGCAAAGGAAAAAAAGATTGTAATATGGCATTTACAGGAATCGCTGCTACTTTACTTCCAATGGGGAAAACAGTTCATAAAGTTTTTGGCTTACCAGTTCCACTATACAGTGATTCATCATCATCTATCAAGGTTCAATCTAAAGAAGGCCTGTATCTTAAAGATATTGATGTATTCATTTGGGATGAAGCACCTATGGCTCCGAAGTATGCATTAGAAATTATGGACAGAAGACTAAGAGATGTCACAATATCAAATGTTATATTTGGCGGTAAGATAGTTATTTTAGGAGATGATTTTAGACAAGTATTGCCAATAAAAGAACAAGGTATAAGATCAGAAATGATTAATTTATCAATAAGGAATAGCAATTTATGGAAACATTTTGAAAAATTCACATTGACAGAAAACATGAGAGCTTTGCCAGAGGAATCTGAATTTGCTGATTTATTGTTGAAAATTGGTAACGGTGAAATGAATCATACAAATGATTTCATTGAATTACCAGAAAGAGTGATTGCAGAAAGAAATGCAGACATAGTTCAAAATACGTACGGAGACCTTATTAAAGATAAAAAATTTGAGGAGGTGTCATCACGTGCCATTTTATCTGCTAGAAATGTTGATGTAGAAGAAATTAATAAAAGAGTAGTAGAATTATTGGATAATGATAGAGAGAAAATATATAAAAGTATTAACTGCACTGAAAATAGTGATCATGGCAATGTTCATGAAGTGATTTTACCAGAATATTTAAACACTTTAGTACCACCTGGTTTACCACCCCATGAATTGCGTTTGAGAATTTATTCTGTGATAATGCTTATAAGAAATCTTAGCAAAAATGAAGGATTATGCAATGGAACGAGATTATTAGTTCTAGATTTGTCAAACAATGTAATTAAATGTAAAATATTAACAGGAGAAAAGTGTCGACATATTTTGTTTTTGAATCGTGTAACTTTACATTGTAATAACTCTTACCCTTTTACCTTTAAAAGCAGGCAATTTCCAATTAAACTCGCGTTTGCAATGACTATAAACAAATCTCAAGGACAAACATTTAATCAAATTGCCATAGATTTAAGAAAAGATGTTTTTAATCCTGTTCAATTATACTATATGTTGCATTATCAAGAGTATACTCATTCGATTCAATTGAAATATACTTAGAAAATCAAAGAAGTAATAAAAATATAAAAAATTTTGTTTATACTGAAATTTTAGAATAAGCTCACAGAAAAAAACGAAATGTAATTCATAACAAATATATGAAAATTTATATAAAAAATACAATGGTCGTGAAAAACAAAGAAGAAAAAGCTTGACGCGCGCGAAGCGCGCGCTTTTTTGCTCTACACGGAAAAAAAAAGTTCATTAAACTTTCTTGAAGTATTACAAGAGTCGGGGATGAGAGCGAACCTTGAACAAATTTTCTATATTCTGTATAACTTTCAGGATTTAATATGGAACTAACATAGAATAACTCTACAAGAATTCTGTAAACTTTATATTGAACTCCGATTTGAAAAAGTTTAATAAAATATATAGAGAAATTCATGAAAGAATGCTGAAAACTGTCGTAGAAATCACAATTGAGGTATTGAAAGTTTGTAATCACATAATTATAAGGTTTAAATACCTCAATTCAGTCAAATGTATAGAAAAATTCTTCAAAAAATGTGGAAAAATCTCATAGAAATTCGATTCGAAGTATTGAGTCATGGAGAATAGACATAAGGAGACCAAAGTCCTGTACATTGACTTCACCAAAAACGAGCATTTTTCTGTCGGATGTACAATAACGCATCGAAATGCTAGATCTTCTCGAGCGCGGCGCTAGTGTGGTACGCGTAAAAATGGCCGCCGTCATGGTCCGTGTAAATATAACCTCAAGGCTCATGCATAAATACAAACTTCCTAAATCATTTAAACAATTTGTTGAGTCATGTATTCAAAAGGAAACCTTTGGTGCATTTTAAACTGATGAAAAATTCAATATTTATCAAATACAATAATCCTGACTTTCACGTTGAAATCAAAATCTTAATTATTCTCTATTTAAATGTTTATAACGCAAAGGTTATATTAATTCGTTAGCGCAATAATTCAAAAGTACCTATCTCGTCCATTACAGGATCTCTACAGTTACACACACACACACTTCAAAAAAAGATCTTTCGCGGTGGATAAAATTATTTGAATTATGCAACTCTTATTTTATCCCTGGCGGACCGGCCGAACGCAAACATTACGCTACAGCGTAACGGTAAAGTAATGGTAAAGTAATGCTAAAGTAATATGGCATTATAATTAATAAAGGAAACAAAATTAATATGTAAATTGTTGCAATTATAATAAAACGTTAAAAATTACATTAAATGGTCATGTCGTAATTGCAACAAGTTGCTTTCTCAGCGTTAAAAAATAAAAAAACAAAGTGGCTGTCATGCAAGTCGGGTCCCTGCAGACTGGCAACCCACTTAAAGCCACGTTAGCGGGTTGCCAATATGCAGGGGCCCGACTGCAATGACGGTCACTATGTTTTTTTATTTTTTAATGCTGCAAAAGCAACTTGTTTCAATTGTGGCATGACCGTTGAACATAAATTTCAACGTTTTATTATAATTGCAACAGTTTACATATTAATTTTGTTTCCTTTATTAATTATAATGCCATATTACTTTACCATTACTTTAGCATTACTTTACCGTTACGCTGTAGCGTAATGTTTGCGTTCGGCCGGTCCGCCAGGGTAACCTGAAAAAAATCGGTCTCATTCAAAAAGAAGTAACCCGATTCAACATGACTTTGCTTGAAATGGACATTGTAGTATATTGCAGATTCAAAACCATTCGAGAAACTGACCGATTCACATAGTCGCAAACCAATTCAGTTTTAAAAATCTCAATCTGCAAATGACAGATACGCAATTCACAGAGTCGCCTTTCCAATGGGTTATTTTTTCCTGGGCATTTAAAGATAAGACAAAAGTTGACTCCCGAGGAGATAAAAACTGCAATTTTTCTTTTTAACAAAAAATGAAAACTTACTCCCGAGATATTGAGTTGCTAAATTGGGAGAAAATGAGTTTCGTTAGAAAAAGTTAACCAATTTCGAGTAAATCATTTAAGAATTTGGAGGATCAAATTTCACGGGGTTTGAAAAATATTTTTAGATAGCGACAAAAAATCTGTTCTTTAATTTAAAAAAAAATCATAAAAACTTAGTCCTGAGATATAGGGAGGCTGAATAAGAATAAAGAAGTTTTTATCCAACAAAATTATCATTTTCCGGGAAAATAAAAATTTAGTGTGACGACATTGAACTGTAACAGACGACTTTTCGCTGGAAAGTCTATAAAAATATAAATCGTTAGAAATATTCCACATATTTGTAACAATTGATATTTTTTATCATTATAATTAATTTTTATAAACGTCCTATAACGAAACAAAATAAATTATTTTCTAGCTTTAGGAAAATATATATAAATTTTTATAATTTCGTTCAATTGAGCGTTAATTTCAATTTTCAATGATCATTATAAATGTAAATAAAAATAAAATCCAATTGAAATTTATTATTTTCACAGTTGACAATATTTACATATTTCAATGCTAAAAATGTAATGTTCACTTTGTAAAATTATTATTGGTACTCTGTGAAAAGTGTATTCGTATTTAATCATCAAAATAATGTTTTCTTCACTTTCCATTAATAATTATCAATTTATTGGATATTTAATATGCTACAAAATATTTTTCAGCGATGAATATATGCATAAACCGTATTTTAGCAATTAAAATCAATTAAATTTGTATTTTCCCGATGCATTTGAATAATTGTCGGCCTGAAAGTACAGCCAGCGCCGCCACTCGGCCGTCTTCAAATGTCATGACATATTTATTCTACAGCAGTGGGACTCCGATACCGTGTCGAAAGTCGAAATTCGAACGGACCTCTTTTTCTAACGTGTGGAGATAGAAAGAGAGGTTCATTCGACTCTCGACTTTGAAACAGCATCGGAGTCCTACTGCAGGCTTTTATAGGAGAGCCATCCCCCTGGTGTGTATAAAATAAAATTGAAATCAATTGGGAAAGTACTAAATAAATAAAATTATACAGTGCAGTGCCCACGACATACAAGATGATAATTATTAGGTTTAATTTGTTTAGAAATATTTTTCCTCAATTTTGGAGGAAAATTTGATTTAAAGATACAAAACATTTATTAAAAATTATGAAATACTCTTGCTCACTCCTTTTTTTACAATTTCTATTACGTTCGTAACATAATTAATACGTGTGGAACGGGAGAAGGTGGCAAGTGACAATTTTTGAACATAGGGATTCTTTATTAGAAAATTCTCAAAAATTCAAACACACACAGAGCCAGGGTTGGTAACGTATAATACTCCACGTATTATACGTGGTTTTTTACGCGTATCTTACCACGTATATTACCTCTCTAGTTTTCTACGTGATTTGACGTATATTACGTCCGAATGGAAACTTTCAGTGCGCATGCGTTCACATCGAAAAATACATTTCATAACCTATTTTTCTTGTGGGTCGTGGTCGCCATGTTCGTTCGTGAATCTCGCGCGAAATGCCAATATTTAAAAATTCCTTGAATTTGAATAAACGTTTCAGCAGTTTGAGGTTATAATTAGGGAGATCCTGCATAATTACATATATTATATTATTAAATATGATTCATCATAATTATTATCGAAAGAATCAACAATTATTCACATACATGTGGATTTTGTAGACGTTTTAAACGAGTGTTTTTTAACATTTTATCGCAGAAAAGACACTGTGGAAGTTTTCTGTCCTTCCTTCTTCCGCTCAAAAAACAAATCCTTCCATGGGATTCCATTATGATGTTGCGTATTTCATTCCAGCTCAGGCATAATTATTATTTTCAATTACTATAACGCATCCAGCAGAATTATTAATAATTATTATATTTGAAAAGTGAGGACATGTACTTGTCAACACTGATTTTACAATTGGGCCATCTTGAAAACGTAACTTACAGGAGTTTTCTACGGTTTTCTACTGTTTTCGACGTATATTACGTCAAAAACGTATTATACGTAGAATATACTCGAGTTACGCGTAACTGACCAACCCTGCACAGAGCTAAAAGGAGTTGCTCCGAAGCGTGTTTTTAATGGTATCGCTACCATTAAAAATACGCTTCGGAGCAAATCGTTTTAACTCGGTGTGTATTTGAATTTTGGAGAATTTTCTAACAAAGAATGCCTTCTTTAAAAATTGTCACTTAGCACCTTCTCCCGTCCCATATGTAATAATTATATTACGAACGTAATAGCAATTGTAAAAAAAAGGAGTGAGCAAGAGTATTTCAGAATTGTGAATAAATATTGTATATCTCGAACTAAAATTTTCCTCCAAAACTGAGGAACAATATTTTTTAACAAATAAAACATAATAATCATCATCTTATATGTTGTGGGCACTGCATCCGTATTTTCCTTCACCCACTTTCAACATTACATTAAATTTGATCAGAATTGAAGTATTTGTATATCTCAAAATTACAAGAAATTTCAATTCTAACATTTTACATTTTAAAATCACTTACGTTTGCCGCCTTAGTTATCCAATATGGAGAAAAGAAGCGGTGGGTCCTCATTGGTTCAGTTTTTTTACTTGCGCCTGGCTAGACCATGTATTTATTGGATCATATTTCGGATCATGCGATCGTGGTGAAGAATGTAAACTGTAATGGTGCTTTCACACCTCTGCCTGCCTGCCTGGTGCAGGCAGAAAAGTTGTAAGAGTAAAAGAGATAGAGAGCGCAAAATTGGACAAAAAATACTTTCTATCTCTTTTACTCTTACAACCTTTCTGCCTGCCCCAGGAAGGCAGGCAGAGGTGTGACAGCACCATTAAGAATAACGTGATGACGTCAGAATACGTGTATGAGACACAAGCAGGCGAGTAAGGGACAACTGACAAGCCGAGCTAAGCCGAGCTGAACGCGTTTAAAGCCGAGTTGGGCGTGAAAGTTGTGTCGTTTGTGTCAATGTAAAAGAAGTGCCGCTGTAATTGCCAAGTTTTTAACCCTTTCAATGTGAGAAATGTGCAAACCGCAGTGGATACGGTGTGTAATGTATAGTCGAAGTTATGTTTGGTGCTGAAACGACGTGATTACAGTGCATATACCATGTTCCGCTGCATCCCAATTTTTAAAGGGTGTAACAGGCAGGTGGAATACGTTGACAAGCGTCATTGCTCTCTGCCAAGCGTCCCTGATGACATTCTTAGATATGCACGAAGCCTAGAGGAGCTTCTGCTTGACGCGAACCACATTCGTGATCTGCCAAAGGTATGTCTACCGTCCAGGTCAATGCAACTTAGTAATCAAGTCAAGTTTACTTTTACTCATTCCCATATCCTTATTGGCCTTAGCCCTACCTTACAATTAGCTTTCATAACTTGGTTTACATTCAGGCGCTATCTATATGTTGTATTAATTTACACTAAGGATGTTGAACACACGGACAAATTCTACAAGTTTCAATAGTGAAATTGCTACTGCTCATTGTTGGGGAGTTACTCATCATTAAAAAGTATCCAAGTTACTGCTGAAATAACTTTTGTCGTAACTTATAGCATGTTCCACTGGTTGTGCTCTGTGTAAGCGGATTTCAATAAACATTTTATTCCTATTTGGTTATTATGAAATTAATAAAAAACAAAAAGCTAACCTTAAAAAAAATCTTAACCGGACTAGTACCTCCAAGATTATCTGTAAGCATTCAAACAAGGTGTACCACTTTTTAAAAATCAAGTGCAAGATTATAATTTGCAAAGTGTATACGTCCGTCTAGACTCTAGACAGCGACTAACCTACACGCATATCGTTTGTCTATAATTTACTGGCAATAATGTTGAATGCCAGTATCCAGAAGTAATTGGATTATAATTTGACCCACTGTTATTAAACATTAGAAGACAGAATTTCTTTTTTGACTGGAAATTTGTAAAAGTTTCAATAGACAAACTTTTTTAATCATTTGAAAATGCCAAACGTGTTGGGCGACGTAGTCGCCTTGATTTTTTAAGAGGAAATTGCTATCTGTCCAGCCGGCCGTGGAAATTACTACTTACACGATTGACAGTAATTTTGCCCCCCCCCCCCTCCCCACTACCAAACCCTTTTCCAACTGCCCCAATCCTTTGCAAGATTGATCACGGCCAGCCAGGCTGATATCCGTAGCTATTTAAGGGGAAATTACGATATCCGTGGCGACAAAGTTTTTATGTGGATTCCTATAGGATTTTTAGCGAGAAACACGAATCTGCAATTTTTAAATCGATATCTCGAATAGTTTTCGAGATATCGATTTCTTTATGTTAAAATTATTTTCTTTTGTTTTTGATTAACATATTTTCTGAATATCGATTTCTATGAGATTTTTTGCGAGAAACACGGCATATGATTGTTAAATCGATATCTCGAATAGTTTTCGATATAACGATTTTTCATGTTAAAATTATTGACTTTTATTTTTTATTAATATAAGTTCTAAATATTGATTTCGATGTGATTTTTTGCGAGAAACACGGATCTGACATTTTTAAATCGATATCTGAAATAGTTTTCGATATATCGATTTTTTCTGTTAAATTGAATAATCGAATAATACAGGTGTCACCCCTATCTCTTTCCAATGTCTAGTGCGGTACGGGAAAGCTCCCCTGTGATTGGTCACAGAAATAAGGAAAGGTCACACCCCTACCCCGTTTCCAACGCCTCGTGGGGGCGGGAGGCACCCCAGTGATAGGTCACAAAAATAATGTAAGGTAAAACCCCTACCCCTTTTCCAACGCCTTGTGGGGCGGGAAGGCATCCCTGTGACTGTTCACAAAAATAATGTAAGGTAACACCC
>CAKNXH010049657.1:0-15506 GCA_932178445.1 Andricus quercusramuli
AACTTGAAAACGGCCCTTGGAAAAAGGTATCGCCAAATTCTCAGAAAAATTTGGGCTTCCGAATTATCTGGAAAGAATAAGATCCAGGCGACCAATATGCTGGCCATTCCTATACTGCTCTACACGTTTGGTGCAGTAAAATGGAACGTCGATGAGTTAAAACAACCTGATCGAAGCACACGCAAGATGATGACAATTCAACGAAGTCTTCATCCTAGATCTTCCGTACCTCGAATATATCTCCCTCGCGATAAAGGAGGTAGAGGATTGCTAAGCTTAGAGTGTCTTCATCGGAGAACGGTTCTGGCTACAGCCTGTTCAGTTCTAAAAAGCACGGATTCCCTTATGCGACTCGTACATCAACATGAAGTCGCCAATGCTGCGGTGTTTCTATACCATGCAGCAGATAGGGCCGCAGAGGAGCTTGACCTCCCATTTGATTCCAGCGACATTACACATGGCCTAGCATCACTAACACCTCTGGTGCTCAAAAGTCGTATACAGGAAGCAGAGCATACGCTTCTACTAAGAGAACATGCTGAGAAACCCCTCCATGGTAAGTTCTACGGCATCCTACGTAGAGAAGAGCTCTCGATGGGTCTGACCAACATGTTTCTCAAGTCTGCTGGATTGAGATCGGAGACCGAGGGATTTCTTTTTGCCTGTCAAGACGGCGTCATAGACACCTTAGTTTACCGCGAGCGCATAATGAATATACCTGTACGCGATACCAACTGCCGAGCGTGCAAGCTAGAGCCCGAAACACTTGGACATGTTCTCAGTGGATGCTCTAAATATGCACGCTGCGCGTACATATAGAGACACAATGCAGCTCTAAAAGTGATATATTACCATCTTAGGCATTTCTATGGTGTTGATCTATTGCCCGTCTTGCCATACGCCCAGGGGGAACTCGAGTCAGTCGTGGAGAATGATCAGTGTAAGATCTACTGGAATTTCTCATTCTCCACCACTCAACGTATCAGTGCTGCGAAGCCTGACATTGTCCTCCAAGATCTGAAGAACAAGATCATTTACGTGATTGAATTCTCGGCACCAGGCGATGGTAATATCACGGCAAAGGAGGGAGAAAAACAGGCGAAATATCAAGCACTTCTTTTCGAGCTGAGTAAGCTGTACCAAGGCTACAAAGTCCATCTTATAATTCTCATAATCGGCTGCCTTGGAGGTATGAAAGCTTCATTTATTAGCCAACTCAACAAGATTCCGGCTTGCCAGCGTCAGGCTCATTTCATCGCGAACCGGATGCAAAAGGCTGTTCTCCTGGGATCACTCCATCTGGTCCGTCAACACTGTTCCTCTTAAATTCTACAAAGATTGGTAGCTCTAAAAAAGTATCCAGAGGTGAAACCTTCATCTCCAACTGTCTTGTCTGCCGCGTAAGGTCATCCGCGGCTAGAGACCTGACTCCAGGGAACAGTGTTGCCCGATGTTATCACGCGTAAATTTCCCGCTCTTGCTTACCTTCTAGGACAGAAGGAGCAGAAGCGGATGACGTACACGTTCCAGTAGCTTTGGGATTAGTTTCTTTAAGGAATCATGATCGAAGCTTCCGGAGCCTACAACTTCTCTAATAATATGAGATCTAGAGGCTTCAACCAGTTGCCGTTATATTTATGGAACTCTGTCGGAAATTGTGCGCACGACTGTCACGTGCTGTATTATTTTTAGAAGATCAAACAAATATTCGTTGGGTACCACTAGACGTGGAATTTCATAAGCTTTCCAACTGTTTTTTAAAAAATGCCCTATCTCTTTTTTTTCACCGAAATATCGTGGTTTGAAGTCAGCAGTGATTTTTAATAGCGCTCACAAGAGTCGTGCGCACAATTTTCGACGGTAAAATATGATTTAGAGCAAAGATATTATAAGCCTAGATGCGGCACGGTGTATAGTTCGAGGAACTAAATGTAGATGGCGCTCCCGGCGAAAATTGCCCGATCCCTCCATACCTCTCAAACCGTATATTACGCCACCCAAATGCTTTTTCCCCTTCACTCTCTACCACCGAACTAGTCCCACGAATAGCCGATACTCAGTCGGTACATACTTAAGAATATAAATTAAGAGTTTTATATCAAATATTTTTTAAATTATTGTTTTCAATTTTTCGAATAAATTTTGCATTAAGGAAATGTATAGGTGCATAAAATGTACTCTTGAATTAAATTGAACTGTAATAGTATCGCAATGAACATTTTTAGCTGCGCTACATTTTTCATGGAAAAGATTACTTAAATTGCAATTAATATACTGTAACTAGGGTTACCAGACGTCCGCTTTTTGTGTTTCGTGTTCGCTTGTCCGCTTTTTATGTGAAATGTTCGCTTTTTTCTCGATCAGACCGATGAACTATAAGGTTTTACATATTTTCATATTTTAAGTATGGATTTAGCCTATATGACTGAAAGTAAAATGTACGAATATATCTTTTATTTTGGTTTGAATTCCATCCAAACTCCAGGTAGAGTATGAACAAGGTAGCCAACAGTCCCGCATTCACCGGGACGGTCCCGCATTAGTACATTCTGTCCCGCTTTGAAATTGGTCCCGCAAAGTGTCCCGGAAAATTGGGGTAGCGTCCTGAATGTCCCGCATTTACTATGCTTTTTATACAATCTATACAAAAAAATCCCGAAGTACTAAAACACATACATAGTGCTGAGAAGTATGACTTCAAAAAAGGTACCGAGTAATGCGTAATGTACAACATAGTCAATATGTAGTGTAATTTGCCAAAACCACCAATGTTTTGCCGTCTATTTCAAAAACCTTCCTCTAAAAAGAAAAGATCTTCAGTGGTAAGGTCCGGCCGTCCCGCATTTTGGGTCTAGATATTTGGCTACTTTGAGTATGATATGGTTCGAGAATCGCCAAATAAGTTACGCTCTTTCAAAATCTTTTTTTTTTCATTTTTTTATTTTTTATTATTTCAAATGTTAAACATTTTTTTTCTTCTTTTCATTTTTTTATAAGGGGGATCTGGTAACGCTAACTGTAACATTAGTGAAAAAATTTTAATAGTTACTAATGCCTAATAACTTAGTAATTGTATTGCTTATATTTTTTGAAATACAATTTAATTTGATCAAAGTCAATTTTTTTAATGTGAAAAATGGTGTTTTAAAAAAGAGGCGGTATCAATTTTACCAAATGAAACTCTACATTTGAAAATTCTACACCGCTTATTTTACATGCGAACACTCTATACACAATCATATTTACTAAAAAAATTAAATGTTTTGAATGTGAATTTAACACGGTTAAATCACACATCGTAAATTTTGTACACAAAATGATTGACATTTTTACAGAATTGTTTGTTAAAATATTTTATATGGAATTCTTTTTATTTTGTAGAGTTTATTTGAATTTGAAAAATTTCGAGTATCATTTTGAGTAGAATTTTTTGGTGTAGAATTTATAACCATATTAGGTTAAAATTGAAAATAATTAATTTGTTTAATAAATATGATTGTGTAGAGTTCTCGCATGTTGAATTAGCGATTTAGAATTTTTAGATGTGGAGTTAAATTGTATAGAATCACTACTGTCACCCTCATAGTTTTTAATTTAAGTAAACAATAATTCTTTAATTTTTATTTTAGTGGTATCAATTATGAATAAAATAAAATAAAATTGTATGATAGAATTATTCTTTATTAAATTAGATTTTGTATATAATATTTGATGAAATTGTATATATCTTGCCCCCAAACAAAATATGTCTGGTTAACAAATAATGCGAATTGTTTCTTAATAGGAATATTATTAATACATGTGTTTCAATATATTTTTTAAAATAAGCGTAATCAAAATTATTCTGGCAAAAGTACTTACGTCAAAAAAGTTTTTATTAGTTTCAAACTCTGACTTGAAAAATTCAGGAAAAGTCAAATCGCCAGAAAAGATCTGACTACATCTATTCACTACTTCATCGCAGGTGGCTCGTCAGTCCCAGAAAGCTGGCTAAGAATTTCCGGACTTATGAAGAAATGTTTATAAGCACGTAATTTGTGACTTTTCAGCGCTATTTGTTCATACTTTTAGTCGCCTAAATCTATAGGCACCGAATTTTTAATTGTCAAACGGATAATTTGAAAATTAAAAAAAGCATTTTTTAATTTTAATCAAATGGTGGAATGGTCCACGCCTGTAGGCCCCACAGGTGGGTCAGTTAAAATGTATGCAACTTCATAAATATTTCGTCTTCAATTTTTCAATTAAAGGTGTAAACAATAAATATTCAGAAATTATTGAAAAGTTTTTAAAAGGTTTATGTTTTTACTGCCTGTTTGCAATAAAATAATTCGTAAATCAGTTATCTATGAGTTTTATAAATGTCCACTTGTTGAAAATTACTCTTGATATCTGCAATGTTCTTCTTATTGCTATTTTGAGTTGAAGTTAATGAAAAGAGTATATTATAAAAATGGTTTTCTTTGGAAAAAGGATACATATTTCAAAATGTATATCACAGCGACCCATGTATATCATAAGATTCAGAATAAGAATTATTAATTAAAAAGCCTTTCTATCTTTTGCTTCTTTTTATTAATTTCAATTTTTAAACAATTTGAATTCTTTAAAGTAAAACGTTCTTATTACATTCTCATCATAATGAGAAGGTATAGATTTTATGTGAAATATGACTTTCGTGGATTCAATTAAATGTCGACGTTTTGACGCTCCCTGAGTCAGAAAAAATAGTTTTTACGTCGGTGTCTGTCTGTCTGTCGTTGTCGTTGTCTTTGTCATCGTCTGTATACCGGATAACTTTTGAAGAACTGATTTGATTGGATTGTGCTCTCGCACACAGTTTCAGATACCAAAAATAAAGATCAAGTTTGTTGACCACCTATTTTTGACAAAAATTCAAAAAGTTAAAAAATTTTCAAAAATTTTTAGACCATTTTTTTCAAAAGTCAGAAATTCCATGGACGGCTATCCATAGTACTCAGAAATTCGAACAATTTACTCCCACGACTTTTTTCGATGAAAACAAAATTGTCAGAGTTATAGCATTTTCAAAATCCCCCCCCAAAAAAACGAAAATTTACATTTTGAGCGAAACAATGCACAATATGAAAAAAAGTCAAGAGATGAAAAACGTTACTTTTTGAAAGCTCTACAAGAGTGTCATGGCAACTTTTTGAATTTCCTTGAAAAAATCGAAAATTCAAATTTTAATCGCACAAAAAATAATTAATTATTACATTCTCATCATAATGAGAAAGTATTGATTTTATGTGAAAAATGACTTTCGTGGATTTCATTAAATGTCGACGTTTTGAGGCCCCCTGAATGAGAAAACATAGTTTTTACGTCGCTGTCTGTCTGTCTGTCGTTGTCGTCGTCGTCTGTATACCGGATAACTTTTGAAAGACTGATCGGATTGGATTGTGCTTTCGCACACAGTTTCAGACACCAAAAAGAAAGATCGAGTTCGTTAACCAGCTATTTTCTATGAAAATTCAAAAAGTTAGAACATTTTCTAAATTTTTATACCATTCTTCTCAAAATTTAGAAATTCCATGGACGGCTTTCATAGTTCTCAAAAACAGAGTTACAGCATTCTCAAAATATAAAACAAGAAACGAAAATGAACATTTTCAGCCAAACAACGCTCGATACGAAAAAATGTCTTTTTGCACGTTCTGCAAGATTATCATAACGACTTTCTGAATTTTTTCGAAAAATCGAAAATTCACATTTTTATCGCACAAAAAATAATGAAAAATCCAAAAATTTAATTTTACGGTCAAATTATGCAACATACGACAAATGGTGATATATATATATATATATATATATATATCTTGTATAAAAGAAAGAGTTTTTGATTCGTTACCTAGAGGTAGGCCGGAAACTGGCAGATCGGAAAATAGGAACTCCTATATAATTCAACGCTGCTGAAGGTTGGTGACCTTCTCAGCATAAAATATCAAACAATTGCGACTCTCTCGGTTTCCATTCCTTGCCCCCCGCCCCCCAGCCGTAATCTTAAGGTAAGAGTATTACGAGAAACTACGCACGTAAAGAAACTAGATATTCTATCTGAATCAGAGAGAAAGAAAAACGGTTACGAAAGTGGAAACATAGAAAATGGGGTGTTGAAAGGCGGTTTTGAAATATGGCCAGGAGTAGATAGCGAATCAAATTGTAGTCGATTTGATTATGAATACAGAAGCAAGACAGCATCTCAAAGATCAAGGATCAAGAGATGTCAAAGACGCCTTCTGGGACACTTTAAATGATACAATATCATGGTGAAAGAATCATTCTGCTAGGAGATGTGAACGGATGGGTCGGTGTCCAGCGTCAGGGTACAGATACAGAAAGGGTGCTAAGTAACTCTGGGGATCCAACAAGAAAAAATTGTAACAGGGATAAATTAGTTAGCTTGTTCTTAGAAAAGGGCATATTTATTACAAATGCTTGGTTTAGACATAAAATGATCCGCATGTCTACCTGGCGAAAAGGAAATAGCCACAGTATAATTGACTTCTTTATTGCGGATGAAAGGCTAAGAGAACTAGTCAAAGAAACAAGAGTCATGATGGACTCTGAATGCAATACTGACCATAACCTTTCAGTCTTCAAAATAAACTTAGGGCGGGAATAAAGAAGAAAGAGAACCAAACAAACTTCCAATGTCCATTTTTCAATAATCATTTTAAAATTTATCATATATATTTTCCAAAAATGACTGAGATACTTTTTTTCTCCCCTTTTCAGCTAGATGAAAAAAATAATTTCGATTGTAGGATTTATTAGAAAGTTACGGAAATATACGCGGAAGTAAAGGAATTTCCTTCTTCATTTTGAATCAAATACAAATATAATCATTTTTATCTAAGGACATGGAATATAATATATAGTCGTTGCGAAGCGCGACGACCAAATCTCGTGCCGCAAGCGCGCTCAAACTTTTGAGTTTCTACTGTACGATCAACAGAAATGAGCGTGGAGCGCGAGGTTTACATAATTTTTAAACAAAAAATTGAGCGCGAAGCGCGAGTGTCTTGGGGAGAATGTGTTCCTTAAGGTTGGTAGAACCTTAGGTAAATTACACTGTTAGAAAAATCTGCACTAGATTTAGTATACATGCAATGGAAGCAAGAATGCACAACATGAAATTAAACTTAGTATACCAGCCTACAGTAGATTTAGTATACACGTAGATGAAATTTAGTATGCGCGTATACTAAATTCGGTATACATGTATACGAAATTTAGTATACGCATATACTAAATTCAATATACGCATATACTGAGTTAAGTACACGCTTATAGTAATTTTAATATATGTATACTAATAGTAGAGAACTAAAAAAATTTTTTCATCCTTTCGAAAAAAGTTTATGTAAAAAGTTTTGATTGAAATTATAAGGAAAACAAATAATATAAATTAACATTTTTATTAGTTGTTTTCCTTGTTGGATTGAAATCAATTCTTTCTTTCACAAATTTTTTCGAAAGGACATAAATGCGCGTCTAAAAAGTAAAGGATATTATAGAAATTTGAAATTTTGTTTATAAATATTATTTATTAAAATTAAAAAATTAAAATTTTGAAGCTGCTCTGTAATATTTTTCAGAGCTGCCATATTATTCATTACAAATAATAATTGTTAATAATTTCGAATTGTTTCGATAATTTTTTGAAGAGCTGACATTATTTACTAAGAATAAAAAATAATAATTTCGAAGTGGCTCGGTAATATTTTGAAGAGCTGCCATATTATTCATTAAAAATTACAATTATTAATAATTTCGAAGTGTTTCGATGATTTTTTGAAGAGCTGACATCATTTAAGTGGCTCGGTAATATTTTGAAGAGCTGCCATATTATTCATTAAAAATAATAATTACTAATAATTTCGAAGTGTTTCGATGATTTTTTGAAGTGCTGACATAATTTATTAGGAATAACAA
The DNA here is from genome assembly GCA_932178445.1 of Andricus quercusramuli. Classification (NCBI taxonomy): domain Eukaryota; kingdom Metazoa; phylum Arthropoda; class Insecta; order Hymenoptera; family Cynipidae; genus Andricus; species Andricus quercusramuli. The sequence continues at coordinate 7,960 of CAKNXH010049657.1, forward strand.
ATAATAATTTCGAAGTGGTTCGGTAATATTTTGAAGAGCTGCCATATTATTGATTAAAAGTAACAATTATTAATAATTTCGAAGTGTTTCGATGATTGTTTGAAGAGCTGACATCATTCATTAAGAATAACAAATAATAATTTCGAAGTGGCTCGGTAATATTTTGAAGAGCTGCCATATTATTCATTAAAAATAACATCTATTAAAACCGCAATGGTAATTCTCCGTTATGTTGTTGTGTTGTTCAAAGTGTACCAAGTGCATTTAGAAATGCATGGTTTTATGCTTGCAATAGCGGCAGAAAAACATTTTTGTCGAATCTGCAACGAAATATATATATATATATATATATATATATATTTATTTATTTATTTATTTATTTATATTAACTAAATGTGGAATAGTGAAATTTTCAGTTGAGAAATTAACTTAAACACACACAAAAAACGAATTGTCAACCAAAAAAGATTAATTTTTTACCAAATAGTTAAATTTTCAAACAAAAATACGAATCTTTCTCCAAGAAGATTAATGTTCTATCAAAAAATGTAATTTTTCAACAAAACTACTGAATTTTGAAGCCAATGGCACGAATTATCTACAAAACAGTTGTATTTCAACCAGAAAATATGATCTTTGAACAAAAGAGTTAATATTCTACTAAATTTTCAATCAATCAATTTTAAAATAAAAAATAGAATATTTATATTTTTAGTTTAAAAACAATTAATTCTCAATTAAAAAAAAGGAATTTAAATTAAATATGTAGTTCGATTTTCCAACCAAAGAGACGAATTTTCAACTAAAAACGATGAATCTTACAAAAAAATGAATTTTCAACAAAAGAGTTAAATATTCAAAATAAAAGATGATTTTCATCCAAGAAGATTAATTTTCTAAAAACGGAATAGTTAAATTTTCAACCAAATAGATAAATTTTGAACTAAAAAAAATTAATTTTCAAGAAAGCAGATAAATTTGCAAACATTAGCTTTTAAACAAGTAATTTTCCTACTAAATAGCTAAATATTCATAAAACTAGTTTATTTTTTTTACTGAATACTTGAATCTTCAACCAAAAATATGAATTTTCACCTGAAATGATAAATCTTCGAACAAAAAATTTGAAAACGTAGTTTAACTTTAAATGAAAAACATAAACTCGCAACGAAACAGGTAATAGTTGATATTTCAATCATAGGTTATTATTTGAAACAAACAACAATTGAACTAAACCAAAAAAGACGAATTTTCAACGAAGTAGCTGCATTCTCAGCCAAAGCAGGCTAATTTGCAAGCAAACAGTTGCATTTTCAACCAAAAATAATGAATTTTCAATTAGAAAAGATCGATTTCCATGTGAAAGTAACAATTTTCAATCAAAAATAGAATACTTATATTTATAGTTGAAAAATTAATTCTCAATTAAAAAAAAGAAGCAATTTCCATAAAATATGTACTTAAATTTTCAACCAAAGAGAAGAATTTTCAACTAAAATGATAAATCTTTGGAAAAAAATGAATTGTTAACAAAACAGTTCAAAATTCAACCTGAAAAATGATTTTCAACCAAGAAGATCAATTTTCTAAGAATGGAATAGTTAAATTTTCAACCAAAGCGATTAATTTTAAACTAAAAAAGTGAATTTATAACAAAGCAGATAATCTTTCAACCAGTAGCTTTTGAAAAAGTAAATTTTCTAGCAGATAGTTTAATTTTCATAAAAATAGTTTAATTTTTTACTAAATACTTGAATTTTCAACCAAAAATATGAATGTTCAACAAAAAAAAAAGTAATTTACAACTGAATACTTAAATTTTCTACAAAATAGTTTAATTTTCGACCAAAACGATAGATTTTTATGAATTTTCAATTGGAAAAGATCGATTTCCAATCAAAAGTATCAATTTTCAGTCAAAAATATAATATTTACATTTATAGTTAAAAAAATTATTTCTTAATTAAAGAAAAAGGAATCTCAATAAATTATGTACTTAAATTTTTAACCAAAGAAGAGGATTCTCAACTAAAATGATAAATCTTTGAAAAAAAATTTACATTTTTAGTTGAAAAAATTAATTTCCAATTAAAAAGAAAGAAATTTCAACAAAGTATGTAGTTAAATCTTCAATCAAAGAGAACAATTTTCAACCAAAATGACGAATCTTAAAAAAAATGAATTTTCAACAAAAGAGTTAATTCAACCTAAAAGACGATTTTCAACCAAGAAGATTAATTTTCTAAAAATGGAGTGAAATGGAGTAGTTAAATTTTCAACCAAAGAGATGAATTTTGAACTAAAAAAATTTATTTTTGACAAAGTAGATAAACTTCCATCCAAGTGACTTAATTTTTAAAAAGTTTATTTTCTACCAAATAGCCTAATTTATAACCAAAAATGCTTGAGTTTTCAACAAAAATATGAATTTTCAACCAGAAGATGCATTGCAACGAAACAGGTAATACTCTCCATGTCAACGAAACAAGATTTTTATTTGAAATAAAAAGCACTTGAATTCAATCAAGGAGAAAAATGTGTAACGCAGCAAAGATAGTCGCACGCGTGTTTGTTTTCCATAGAAAACAAACACGCGCACTATGGTAAAATAATTAATTACTTACCTGAATTGGAGGCTCAAAGGTTTTTTTTCTTCTCTTTCGGTTTGCAAAGGAATTGAAGGAGGGAAGCCGTGACTTGTGATGTGCCTCTATGTATTGTTCGAAATTATCGGCTGGTCCAAAAGCGAGTCCAAAAGATTTACGGCCTCCGAAATCGAGGAGCGAAGTATTAAGTCAAGTTTCTCGGAACGCCGATTTTCTTTCATCGATGATATAATCTGCTTTTAAGCTGAAACAATGAAATATTACACATAACCTCACAATGGAGAAAGTGCAAAGAAAATAATGACACCACATTTTAGTCCCTTCTCGATTCTTGAATTTCATAGTAAAGCTACATTTGCATTAATAAATTAAAAATACCTTTTAAAGAGAAGACTGCAGATGCTCGCAGAAACTTTATCACACAGCAAGTACACGTAGCGGCATGCGAACTTGCACCGGCCAGGTTAGGCGACCAACGGAAATCGAAACGCGATTGCGCAGCTGAATATAGTAAACACGTATATGAATTTTAGTATACAGAACAATGAAATTCATATACGTAAAAGAAACATACTGCACACTCAATAAATGTAGTATACACATAACTTTGTAAAAGAAATTTATTATACGTAAGTATACTAAAATTACAAAGTGAAATGAATTTAGTAAAAATATAGGAAATTTAATATGCTCGTGTATACTAAAACTGCGAACATTTCTAACAGTGTAGTTCTTCTTCTTATGTAAAACTGACATAATTAAACGAAAATCAGGCCATAAAGATGAAAGTTACTAATAGCCCGCAAAGTGCGCAATAACGAGCACACGTAGTGCGAAAACCTAGTGGAACCGAGCTTAAAGCGTCAGGCAAATGCGTCCAACAGGTGCGCGCCCTAGGCGCGCTCAAACTTGCGAAACAGTTCTTTTATCAGTATAGTCTCAATAGTTACTTGTTCTGTGTTATATATATTTTTTTTTTAATTTATATTGCTGTTATAAAATTATTATGATTGTTTTTTATTTGTAAAATTAGAAGACGAGTAACGTTATTTAATGTTCAATAGAAGTTTCATCAATTGACATTTTTATAATCACGGTCGATCACATGGTTTGCTGCGAAGTGATTTTCTGATGAAAAATCGAATGCGCGCGTCAAAAACCAAACACTATCGGTTTCATTGTGACAAAAACACGTGTTGTCGCACTTTGGTTTCGCTAATTGTTTCCTGAGCAGATAGCGATATATAATAGTGATAATTTTCTCGAAAAGCTGGCAAAATATGACAGACAAAGTATCAATGTATAGAGTTCCTGAAAATAAAACAAGAATTCAACGATCAAATTTGGACACCCACCACAAAATGCTCCTAAGTATCAATGACAAAGTTTCATCCGCCGAACGTTGTGCATATCAAGGTTGTTCTAACGTGAAAACTGAAGAAGTAATTCTGTTTTGTTTTCCAAAGAAGAACGATCCGAGATATAATGACTTGTGTGGCAAAGCAAGTAAGATGCTTTTTTATAATTCCTGTCGCATCGAATCGGATTACGATTTTTTAACAACTTTGAAATGAAGTGGTCCAATTCTGCACTAGAAATTTTTATGAAATTATTCAATTTACGGGAATTATTGTTTATTTAACTGGCGATAATTTCTGCTATTGAAAAAAAATTTTTTTACATATTTATCTTCTTACTTCTCTTGAAGAATTCACAGAAAATAGGGGATTATTTTATAAGCAAAGGGATCAAAAAAGGGATTTTATGAGCTACCCTAGAATAATGTACATTCCGAATGACTTCTTAATGTACCGAAATTATTTATGCTGCCACATCCGATTTAAAAAAAATATGTAAAAAATATGTTGTCGTAACCCGGTTCAGATGAAAGTCAATGGAATAACCAATATTTTTTCAATTAAATGAAAAAAAAAATTACCGTACGAAAGTTGTTAGATTAATCATATTCACCAACTGCTAATTTTAATCAAAATAATCCTGGTTAAATCTTTTACTAAAAATAATAGTCAGTGAAAGCGGTTTATCTAATAGCTAGTGACAAAAAAGCTGTAGGTGAAAAATCGCTAAAACCCAAGAATCAAATTTTTAATTACAGCAAATTTCTAAAATTCTGATTTTGGTGTTTAATAAAATTATCTTTGTAACTTTTGTGGTTTAAAATTTTTCTGACCTTGTGTGGTTTTTAGCATTGAAACACACTAGAAAACATCATATCAAATAAGTTGATGTTCCTTTGTACGGGTTTTAGTGAAGAAAAAAATATATAATTTCAATTAATTCATTAATGTTTTGTCGTTAATTGCAATGAATTACAACGTATTACATTTCATTTTATATTACTTGATTCTATGAATATTTTAAAGCCTATTTGAGGGTGTACAGCGACGTTGGAAACCTGGAATTCTCCTTGAATTTTTTTAACCTTGAAAACCTGGAAACCTCCTGGAATTTTTCACGAGAAACTTGAATTCAATTTTTACATTCTGATCCTATTGAGAAGGTATGGTTATCATGTAACATTTGACTTGGTCGGTTTCCATCAAATACCCACATTTTGAGACCCCCTGAGGTAAAAAAACCGATTTTCACCAAGGTGCCGATCTGCCTGTCTGTAGACATGATATCCAACTTTCGAAAAAATGATCAGATTTGATTGAGCTTTGCGACATTTTTTCAAGCCTCAAAAGAAAAGAACAAGTTCGATAGCCAGCTATTTTTGATAAAAACTCAAAAAGTTCGAGCATTTTCAAAATTGTTGAAATAATTTTTTTTCAAACTTCAAAACTCCATGTACGGCAATTTATATGATTAACAGATCTGAAAAATTTATTCCGACGACCTCTTTCGATAAAAAGGAAACTATCAGAGATATAGCATTTTCAAAATCCAAAAAACTAACGGAAATCAACATTTTAAGCCAAACATCACACGATATAAAAAAAAGTCAAGAGGAGAAAAACTTTGATTCTTACAAAAGAAAAGATCTCAGAAAAGATGATGAAAAAAATTATCCATCCAAGAAAGATCTACAAATTTTTTTGTGAATTAATTTTTTATAAGACGCGTAGTTTTTGTAGGATTTGAATTTATTCTTCATTTAAAAAATTAATTTTAAGAAAATATTCTAACGTGTTGGCCAGGCTCTACCAACTCCTATGGTCGATCGCGCAGAAGCATAGAAACTAAGAAAACCTGTGTCACCGCTTGATGGCGCTGCATGTCGGTCCCTCCCCGCACCTGGCGTCTCTCGTCATAGTTGCGTTAGTCTCCATTCCTCTGTCGTAAATTTTATCGTTGTCGCACTCAGTCGCACTTCCACAATATCCAACCTCACTTACAAAACAAAACAAAACAAAACTCCGGCTGACAGCTCACGCCGGTTTTGAATGTTTTGAAGTATTTTTAAGAATCTAAAATTAAAATGAAGCCGAAATTGATGAAAAGTGATAACCAGAGCAGCGCGGTGCTCGATTACCCATCATCTCAAGAAATCAGTGTACATTTACAACAACCATGTGATTTTTCTACAAATATCCTAGGCAAAAAATACAGATCAAAAAATATATTTTTTTGATTCATGGTATTTCAATTTTTTATTCTAATTGTATGGTAAATATTTATCAAATTAATATTGATTGCAATTGAATTGATTGATAATGTGTTAAAGTTGAAAAATTGAATGAATTCTTTCAAGCACATATTTAAAAAAAATATGTAACACTCATATTATAAAAATAAACAAACTTTCTATAACGTATTTTCGTTGTTGCGTGCAATTTATTGTAAAATTATATTTCACAAGGAAACCAATGCGAAAATCAAATAAAAATATATGAAGAATAATTGTTTTATCTTCATAAATATTTTTATTCGATTTTTGCATTGCTTTCTTTACTTTGATTTAATTTTATTTAATTTTGAATTCAATTATCTGGACGCCATCTTTTATCTTAATGTTCTGTGTCACCGTTGGATGGCGCCCTTGCTTCTTCAAATTTTACCATTGAGTTGGTACAGCCTGGAGTTCCCCCACACCACTGTGTTGAAAGCGTTTCTGACCGTGATATACATGTCACACAAAAAACTTGTTCTCATAAAAGTGGTTGAAAATTAAGTCTTCTACAACTTTGCCATTTAAATAAGCCACTTGTTTTCAATACAAATAGTTAAAAAGTGGAAGGAACTGCGCGACTTTCCTAATTTTCCACACTTTTTAGTTATTGTTAGCGACAAATAATTTTTTTACAACAATATTCTCCCAATGAAAATTGTAGAACATCGAATTCTCTGCAAATTTGTTTCCCACCTTTTTCATCGATAAATGCAAAATACGCGTGCAAATCGAAAAAAAACACAAAATCCAAGATGGCGGACACTTCCGGAACACTCGAACTCCAAAGATGCGAGCTTCAGAGATACGAGCACTCTACAGATACGAGCGTCTCGACTCCAAAGATGCGAGCGGAATTTTTTCCCCTCTACCTCCACCATTTCCGAGAGTGTGGCGCGCGCGAGTGCGCGCTGATTTGAATTTGACGTTTGATCACTTCAAATTGCATACGCGCGTGTGCGCGTAGTAGGCCTATATCCGTTCTCACGCACTACCCCCAAAATCCAAACGTTGCAGGAGTGTGAGCCCCTTTGACGCTCGTATCTTTTAGTCCAAGATCCCACTGCATTTTTTGTTTACTGATACGCCAGCAGGATAAAAGTTACTGGAGATGAAACCTTAGACCTAGACGATCAAGGAATGGCCCACCTGCCAGCGCCCAGTCGGTCAAAGGTGCGATAAAAATGGATTCATAGCGACAGATTTTTCCAATATTCTTTACTCATGAGCCAGCACACTGAAATCTACATCATATTGATATTGATTGTAGAGGACAATTAGTACTTTCAGAAAATGTCCACCTGCCACCC
>CAKNXH010049658.1:0-11591 GCA_932178445.1 Andricus quercusramuli
AGTTTTTCTTGCATGATACGGAGAGGATACGATGTGGATACTATAAGGATACGCTGTAGCGTATCTGCTCCGTTCGTTCGGTCCGCCAGGGCATACAGCATCAATTAGAACAATTTTGTGTAAAAACAATGAATAAAAAACAATGTTACCTCTTAAAACTCCAAAAGACTCAAAAATATAGAAGGGTTGATTTCAACCCCTAAATGTGAACGTTATTTGCCCAATTTTTTTTTCATAGTCTGAAATCCTCTTTTCATATGCAAAGTAACAAAAAATCGGCGCCGGACACCAACCTAACCCCCCTTGTGAATAAATAAAAAATTAACGGACATCCAAAGAAATTTCACAACTTTATGACGAGGGTCTGAGTGAATGATGGTAAAATAACTTTCAGAGTTTAAGCTAGACAGATGGTCAAATACTACGTGAAACTTAAGCTTTCTGACGGATTAGCCAAGAAGGATTGAATTAACGACCCTAAAGTCTACTGTATTTTGAAAGAATCTATTGACACGAACAAATGCAACTTTGGAAAAATAAATGAACAGTTTCATCTTAAATAGAAATTACAAACGTTACGCAGTAACATACACAAAGATACAATAAAATGTTTGAAAACGAAATTCATTATCTAAAAAAGGTCTAGAAATTTATTGTAGACCATCTTTTTATAAAATGTGCAGATTTATTTTTAATCGTAAAAAATAACATTAGAAGTTAAAAGTTTTTAATTATGGAGAAACATCGCAAAATTGAAGTGAAATGTTTCACAACAAAATTGTTTGCCTAAATTAGATCTAAAAATTTGATGTCAACCATTTTATGATACGACTTTCAGTTTCAGTTCAAATCGACAAACACGCCATTAAAATAGTAAATTTAAATTTATGGAAAAATTACACGATACAATAAAATGTTTAATGATCGAATCTTTCGTCTAGAACAGAAGTCCCAGACTGAGGTGCAGATATTATTATATATGTTTATTTGTCATAGGATGGCCTGATCCATTCAAAAAGGTTACACGCGGATATTTAACCCTCATCGTACGATCCTCAAAAAACTTCCGTAGCGTACACATGGGGTTAGGCATACCCCACTCAACTTTCATTGTATGTATCTATTGTTCTTATTCGTCGATTTACCTGTTTTTTTTCTATTGAAAGAAAATTTCATCAGGAAAACGATGAGTAATGCGAAATTACTGTATTTTGATTAATTTTATATGGTTTTGGTCAAATACTGAACACGCTTTTACATTTTTGCCGTTGAAAAACATGTTTTTTTGAAAAACGAATATAAAAATGATAAAAAAATTTCCCTGACTTAAGTTATATATCACTGGAAAGGTGAAGAGTTGGGAAATGTTACTCAAGTACTGTTTTTGCGATTCCCTGCAAAAAGTATATTTTTTTGACCAACTGAACATTCACGATTTCCGAAGTTCCTGAAAATGATGAAATGTACTATTTTTACATTCTCATTCTAATGAGAAGGTATTGATTTTATGTAAAATTTGACTTGGTCGGTTTTAATCAAATCTCTACGTTTTGAGACCCCTTGAGCAAGAAAAAACGATTTTTACCAACGTGTCTGTCTGTAGTCTGTCTGTAGTCTGTCTGTAGTCTGTCTGTAGTCTGTCTGTAGTCTGTCTGTAGTCTGTCTGTCTGTAGGGCCTAAAAAGAAAGAACAAGTTCGTTAACCAGCTAATTTTGATCAAAATTCAAAAAGTCAGAGCATTTTGAAAATTTTTGAGACCATTTTTTTTGAGAATTCAAAAATTCAATGTACAGCTATTCGTAGTACTTCAAAACTCGAAAAATTAATCCCCATTACTTTCTTGGATAAAAAAAATTACTGGAGTTATAGCATTTTCATAATTCCAAAAAACAAACGTAAATGAACATTTTATGCCGAAAAACGCACGATATGAAAAAAAGTCAGGAGGAGAAAAATGTTTCTTTTTGAACACCCTACAATATTTTTGTAGCAACTTTTTGAATTTTTTGAAAAATTAAAAATCCAAATTTTGATCACACAAAAAGTAATGAAAGATCAATAATTTCATTTTGCTGTCAAACTATGCAAGATACGACCAAAGATGAATGAAACAAAATTATGCACGCAAAAAAGATCTCCAAATTTTTTATTATTCACTATTTGATATGAAAAATTGATCTTCCAATATGGAAAAGCAGACATTGAAAGTAAAATTTATGACCCAAATTTTTCTTACACATTCCAATTTATTGGAAATAGCTTTTGATTATACAGAATTATGGAGTATCTTAAAATTAACGAGTTGCTGCGCGCTAGCCTTGTCAATGGCAACATAAAAGCGAAGATTCGCGCTCAACATGAATGTCGAATTTTGCTACGTATCGTACCATGGGGTTACGTACACCCCATGCGCAACTTTTGATACTTGCAGCTTGACGACAAAACGGCTAATGAAAGAAACCGACTGGGGATATTGTAGGGGGGCCCTCAGATATTTTTCCCACCTAGGTATCCCCTCCCTCCTGTGCTCCATTAAGGAATAACGCAACTCAAAAAAGGGTCGTGGGGTTAGCGTAACCCCATGTGTACGATGAGGGTTAAAAAGATATCGCTACCACGCTGTATTAGTTAATTGCAATTTATGGATGTCCATTTACTCTTACAACTTTCTTAAAAATGTATCTACCTTTTTGGCCTTTTCAAATTCTGATTTGTTTAAGATATATACCCTTCTTAAAATTCCGGGTAAAACCCATGTCGAACCGGATAGGAACCGAGTAGAAACCCATTTGTATTTTATGCGTCTCTAACCGGTTGTTATTGTGTCTTAATATAAATTGACGGAATATACCGGATCCTTAGCGGTCCTTATCCAGAAAATGGTAACAGAAAATAAGTTGGGAAAATTGTCTATCCGGTCCTACCCGCTTTCTATCCGACAAATGTAACTTGAAATTAAATATTAGCAGACCGAAAAAAGGCATTTAACACAATGGGATGTCCCCGCGTTGTTGTCACAGTAGGGCTTGATCGAATCCGCAGCAGTACAGTTTGGACCCGCCTCATACATGGCTCAAGCCTAATAACCTTCGGCTGATGTTCAAGGTCGTCCTTGACCTATAACCTGAGTACATGTTTGGACGCAAAATTTCCCGCTCTTACGATTGCCATTGTCAAAAATAGGGGTTCCGAATTAAAAAAAACAAAGTTGACCTTGAAATGATATAATTTCAAAAAAGTTAAACAACCACCGCAGGGTACCACTAAGAGCAACTACCATCTAAAAAAAATGTCAATAGCCTCCAGTAGAACCGCGGTAAAATACACCTATGGCCACGTCTCACATCCGTGTGATGGGTGGTCACAGGGCACGACGAAATCACAACGACAGGCCGGCGAAACCCTCGTGTGTCTTGAGGACACGGAGCGACTCAAGGATGACAGCTTTCTGCATCCATCTCGCAAGTGCCTTGGCATATTTTTGGCACGCGGGTATGGCTTTAAGGTTACGATCCAGTGATAATTTCGCACCTCCGAAAGCACCTATCACAAGGACAATTACTCGTACCGAATATTTTGGGTACAGTCGTTGCAGCTCTCTTTTAAGGTCTTGATATCTCTCCTATTTTCCTTTCTCCTTTGCAGTGATGTTGTATTCGGACGGAGCCGAGAATTCGATCACGAATATAGGTCATTTCTCGAAGTCTTGCAGAACAATGTGAGGCCTCGAGTGCGCAACGGAGACTGCTGCCCGAAAATCGTAGTTCCAGAAAATCTGGCACTTCTCGTTTCGGACAATTGACTCTATATCCCTTGGAGCGTTCGGCAGGGCAGGGTCGCGTACTAAGCGTGTGCATGACACGCTTTGCACCTATCACTGGGAACTTCTTGACATAAAATGCGAGCACGGTATGCTAAGGTGGAGATTACACCGTCCTGGCATGCGGAAATAAAGCCCTCTGTACCTGAATTGAGCCCTGATGACTTGAGGAAAGCAAAAATTTGCTCCTTCGACAAGGACTGTTTTTCCACATTTCTGTGAAGCATCTAGATGGAGTAATGCACTTTCCTCACTTCTGATGTTAAAATTCAGGTCAAGGGTCTCGGCAGCTTTCTCCGCGGCTTTGTAAAGGAACGCTCCTTCGCCAATCATCTCGTGGTTTTTGACCATCTTTAGGAGAGGATCTCTGCCATTCGCAACGATGTAAGCTGCACTTAAAACAATTCGGTTATGAAGGCACGGCGTGAAATGTATAATCGCGGAACTGACGAATTGATATGCAAGCTTTTATGCATATGCATGATCTTACGCGTGGTGACATCAAGGGCCTTAAGCTCGTTCTTCGTCCATTGAACCACCCCAAACGAGTAGAGTAGAACCGGGACGGCAAGCATGTTAGTCGCAGATACCTTGTTCAACGCCGACAGATTGGAAGACCAAATCTGTCGAAGAAAATGTCCTAACACCAGCCACTGCGGAATGGGCGTCTCCGACTTTAAATATGAATATGCGGGCCAAATGGTGGTGTATAGAAGTAAACTTATTCCACCAAAAGTTCTTGATACAATCTGGTCCAGCACCGGAAAAGTTCTTCGTGCCTCTAAGTGCTTTTTTCAACTCTTCGGCAGTGACTGATGGGCACTCCTCCTCAGATTTTATGAGGCTGTCCCAAAATTCCTTGAAGCGGATGATATTGTCAGTATCTTCTTTCAACTCTAGTGTTTTCGGGATCTTGTACACCTCTCTCCAAAAAGTCTCTACCTCCTTGGGCTTGGGTGGATTTTTTACAAAAACAGGGGAATCACTGAAGAGGCGCGATTATTATTATTATTAGTTCCGGGTTGAGACCTCAGCAGCCCCTGACGCTTGTGTAATCCCGTTGCGTCCCCCTGTGAGCCTAAGCATGACCCCATAGCCCTCTCCATAGGGAGAGGACCGCAGCCACGCTATTGGCTGATATCTGCAACTCACTGATAAAATAATTACCTGTGAGTGTTAGACGTTTCCCCGCAACTGCAGGGCAGTAGCAAAGGATGTGAGTGGATGTCTCACTATCCTTTCCGCACAGACGACAGAGGGGACTTTCTGCAAGCCCTATCTTATGTCTGTGATATCCTATCTTCCCATGTCCTATGAATAGTTCTGTTAGGACTTTGATTTCATTCCTCCCGAGCTTGAGTATTTCCCTAGCTTGGTTGGAGTTAAGCTTTAAGCCCAAGAGTGTTTTGGCCTGTCTGCAACCAGGAACCAAATCCCACTCACTCTGATGTTCCTCAGTCAGCCAACTGTTAATTACTTCAGTGACTAACCTGCTGGAAATACCTGCCACTGGCTTGGTTCCAGTATAATCTCTTCCTGCTGCTAGCTTGGCTAGCCTATCCGATATCTTATTGCCCTTGATGCCACTGTGTCCAGGGATCCAAAGCAGAGTGACTCGGTTTTCGGTCGCTAACGTATTTAGTGCTTCGTAGCACTCCCATACTAACAGCGACGTAGTCGTTGTTCCATTCAAGGCCAATATAGCAGCCCTGCTGTCTGAGCAGATACGGATGTTCCTTTTATCACCGTACTCCCTTGCCTTGTAGGCGCACTGGAGTATGGCCATAATCTCAGATTGTAGAACTGTGGCGTAGGACCCCATCTCAATTGTGAAGCCCATTCCATTCCTTCTACTATATACGCCGGCTCCTGCATTTTCCTCGTTCCTGGAGCCATCTGTAAACCAGTTGTCTCCATCACAGGGCAGGTATGCGTCGCCGTTAACCCATTCCTTCTTCGTGGATAGGCTAACTCGATACTTCTCATCGAAGAGGTGGCGAGTGACCATCTTGTCCCTGGGCATGTTCAGGGTCGGCCTTATCGCGATGTCGACTGGGATCTTCACTGCTGTCGAGATCCTTCTGTCATTCCCCAAATTTAGCCTCCAGGCCGCCTTCGCAGCCACGGCCTTAATGGTAAGATGAAGGGGCTCTAAGCCTATTGATGCCCCCAGTGCCATCATGGATGTCGACTTCGAGGCTCCAGTGACGCCTCTCAAAATCAGTCCCCTGATCCTTTCCAGTCGAGACTTCACCGTGGACAGCTCGACCCTGCTCCACCAGACTACCGCCGCATAGGTTAACCTGGGTTTCAAGATCGCTGTATAAATCCACATAAGTGTCTCCGGTTTCAAGCCCTAGCTTTTCCCTATGGCTCTTCTACATAGCCATAGGGTCGCTACTAGCTTCTTGCACTTGTTTTCCAGGTGCTCATTCCATGACAGCATCTTATCCAGAATTACTCCTAGATATTTAGCTCGTTCCTTGATTTCCAGTTGTTGTCCTCCAAGTTTTAAAGTACTTGTAGTTCCCCACTTGTACCTTCTGGTGAAAACAACCGCATCCGTCTTACTCGGATTAACCGATAATCCAGTTTTCTTGCACCATGAGTCTACTATCATCAGTGCTTTCTGCATTACTCCGAAGAGTACATCCAGATGTTGACCGCGCACAATAACCAATATATCGTCCGCATAGCCTATGACGTGAAGGCCCTGACTCGAGAGTTGATGAAGCAATTCATCCACTACCAGACACCACAGCAAGGGCGATAAAACTCCCCCCTGCGGACATCCCGAGTCAATGGTTCCTCTTAGAGTGACATCACCCTTAGTCGTGGTTAGATTCCTGTTGGCCAACATGTGGCACGTCCATTCCACGACTGCAGTAGACACACCATGTGTAATCATGGCCGCCCCGATCACCTCTCCAGAGGTATTATTGAAGGCCCCTTCGATGTCCATAAAGGTTCCAATCGCAAGGCCTTTCTCCTTCAGTTGACCTTCAATTAGGTTCACTGCTCCGATTAGGGCCGTCTCCGTCGAGTGACCAGCCCTATAGGCGTATTGTTCCTTGTGGAGCGGTCTGCTTGACAAGACCTTATCGCGGATATATCTATCCACAAGTCTTTCCACTGTTTTTAATAGGAAAGAAGTTAGGCTGATGGGCCGGAAATCCTTGGATGAAGTATAACCGATCCTACCTGCCTTCGGAATGAAGACTACTCTCGTACCCCTCCAGGCCGTCGGGACATATCGCAGCGTCAAACTAGCCCTAGCAAGCCTCACTAGCGGCCCTATGATGATCTCTCCAGGCTTCTGTAAGAGGGCTGGATATATGCCATCCGGGCCAGGAGACTTGTAAGGACTAAAGGATTTCAGGGCCCTCCTGAACCTGCAGGGGTGACAATCTCGTTGGCAAGCCGTCGTTTGGGGCCAAATTGGGCAACAGGTTACTTTGCCTGCCTCTGAGTTGCCGCGACGGCAACTCTGGAGAAGGGGGGACCCCTTCTCTAGACCTTCAAAAGCTTGGAAAATGTGCCCTGATCAGATGGGCCATGGTATCCCCGTCGGACTCTGAGTATCCCCCTCCAGTAAATTTCAGAGTGCCGAGAATAGCGTCCGGATTTCGAGAAAGCAGCCTGTCCAGTCTAGCCGCCTCAGCTCCCTTCTCGATGTCTGTGCAAAAGTTGGTCCAGCTCTCCTGCTTAGCCTTACGTATTGCACCTCTGTATTCGTCCCTCATCGTTGTGAATGACGTCCATAGTTCCTTCGTTTTGCCAATACTGGCACGTCTGAACCTCTCTTCCACCAGTATGTCTCCCCAGCCTTTCGGACTCTTGTAGGTCGACAATTACTTTCATAAGTAGCTTTGATGGCTTCCGTGAAAGTTTTGGCTGCCATCTCAAGAGTGTCCACGTAGAGGCGCGATGGGTCAGCGAGAAACTGTTGATTCTCCCTGATCCATCTCTCCCTCTTCTGTATCATCCTCCTTGCGTCAGATAACAGCCTTATTTTGTCAACAATATGCTGCTTGATTGTCAGCAGCATTGACTTGTTTAGTGTGTGATTCAAGGTCCTTAGTTCTTGGGCGAACTTTCGAACCCTTTCCGTGAATGGTCTACCAGATGTTATGTAGTTAATCACACATTGAACACGGGACGCATTCTGTCTTGCCCATCCAATTTTCTTGTTCAGTTGATGCAAGCGTCTTCTTGTCTTTTGATCCATCGTCGGTTTCAGCCTTCGATTTGAATCAGCCAAAGCTCTCGCAGCACCATAAACTGAGCAATTGATGGTCTAGAGGTCGGACTCTTGCAAGATATCTCCACGAAGGGAGGCATCCATTTCAGCCAGATCTTGGGGCTTAAGAGGAACTTGCATGTTGATGTTCCTCCTTGTACTGAAATTGCGACCATCTTCAAAAAGGTGCCTGCTTTCTGCGGTTGGTCTTAATGTCGTTTCATCTTCGTCTGCAGCTTGTTCAAACAGCGGTTGAGGAAGCGCTCCGCGTACATATCCATTTTTCCGGAGGTAGTCGGCTTGATTCCGCAAAGACTGATGCGAAACGTGCTGAAGCTCTGGGTGTTTCTGGCACCACAGAGTATGCATACGCGCCATAAAGCCTCCGCGAACAGAGATAATGCTGGCATCGTAGCAGTCTAGCAAGTCATTCTTAAGTTGATCCGTCCACTCAATGTGGGCGTTTCGCCGGTTCGTCGTCGTGTTTCCATCTAAATTATTTTCAGTACCCCGAACTCTAGGATGATCGGCATTGTTTGCCGATCCATTGTCGGGTGCTCTGCGCGTTCGATCGTTTTAAACCGCATCTACAACATTTTGGTGGTTTGTTGGTTTCATTGTTGTTCCCACGAGCAGCTAGGGAAAGGGTTCGTCCATCCTGGTAGAGCCCCACGTGCAAGGATAAGGCTGATACTCTGAGATGTCGCCGGTATCCCAAAGTCACCGTTAAAGACACCTCACCCAGGTGCCATGCACATTAACTGTTTCTTGATTATGAAGTGGGAACAGCCTTGAAAGACAATCAGCTGCTTTGTTTTCTTTTCCTTTCACGTATACTATTTCATACTTATATTCTTCGAGTCTTAATCTCCATCGAAGTAATCTTGAACTAGGGTCTTTTATATTATGTAACCAGACTAAGGCTTTATGACCGCTTTCTATTTTAAACTTGGTTTTTAAAAGATATTGACGTAATCTTTTGCAAGCCCAAACAATCGCTAATCATTCTTTTTCGGTTGTGCTATAATTTTCTTCTGCTTTATTTAATGTCCTTAAAATAAATAAACATGGATGTACTTTCTGTGATAATAGAGCTCCTAATCCTTGATTCGAGGCGTATGTTGTAAGTGTGAATTCTTCTTTAATATTTGGCAATCGTAGTACTCGTGCATTGCGTAAAAGTTCTTTTAATTTTTCAAAGCTTTCTTAGCATCTAGGTGTCCAATCGAATATTACTTCCTCTCGTATTAAGTTGATCAAAGGTTTACCTATGGTGGAGAAGTTTTTTATAAACTTTCTATAATATCCAGCATGTCCTGAAAGTGATTGTATTGTTTAGACTGTAGTTGGCGTTTTTAAGTTTTTTATAGCTTCTGTTCTTACCGGGTTGGGTTTAACTCCATTTTTTGTTATTGAATGACCTAAATATTTTAATTTCTTTCTGAGTTATTCACATTTAGATGGTACCAATCGTAATCCTAATTTTTTGATTCTTTCAAAAACTTCGATTGAATTCTTTTTATGTTCATCTAATGTTTCACCGAATACTACAATATCATCAATGCAGATGAAGCATTTCTCGCCTAAAAGTCCTCTAAACGCATTATCCATCATACGTTGGAAGGTAGCTGGGGCATTCTTCAATCCAAAGGGCATCCTATTATATTCAAAGTGTCGTTGTGAAGTAGAAAAAGCTGTATATTTTTCTTTATTTCTCTTCCATTGGGATCTAGTGGAAACCAGCACTCATGTCAAACGCGGAAAAGAATTTAGCGTGACCTAAATGATCTAATATATTGTCTATTATTGGTAGGGGGTACGTCTCCTGATCGGTATCTTGATTGATTTGTCTGTAATCTACTACTAATTTGTTTCCCTTTTTGGGAATTACCCATAATGGATAGTTGAATGGTGATTGTGAGTATCTTATTATTCTTTATATAATAGTTTTTGTGTTTCTTCCAAAGCAAATTCTCTATGTTTCTCGGCTAATTTGTGTGATCTAAGGTTTATTACCTTACCTGAATTTAAGGTGTTTTTGTGTTCGGTTAACGTTGTGCATGGTAGTGGGTCTATGTCTAAAGTAACTATTTCATTGTATTTAACTATTACTTTGTTGATTTTCTCTCTGATTTGATTTTCAATGTGATCTAGTTTTGAAATTTTTAATAGTTCGATTAGTCTTTCCGATCCTATTCTGTTTTATTTTTTAGAATTATAATCTGATCCCTTGATTCAATAGCCATTATTTTTCCGTGATTTATAATTTTTGGTACTTCTATGGGTTTCATGTTATAATTGAATATTCGTGAAGTTATTTTATTATTTTATATTCGGTAAATACCAACCGATATTCCGTCTTGATTTTCTATCCAAACGTCTTTATTGTTTTCTTCGGTTTTAATTTGACAAACTAAACTTGAGTGTTGTGGGACAAATTCTCCATCATTGTGTAATGGCAACTTTTTATTTTCCAAAACCAAATAATTTGTAGTAAGAGCATATCTTTTGTACATGTTAAAAAAGGGTAAGCCTATTATTTCTTATTCCGGAAGGGGAAAATCATCATCCATTATATGGAAAACGTGATTCTTCCCTAAGTAATTAAGGTATGTTGCACTGTTCGATTGGTGTTTATCATTTCCCATTACGAAGTTTTCTATAAATGGATGCGTTGGTTGATTTAATGGTAGAGCTGTTTCTTTTATTAAATTGAGTGAAGATCCAGAATCCATTATTAATCTGTATTTTCTATTGTCGGATCTTCTTCCTTGTATGGATTGCAACCGTCCAGATATTCCTGATATTCGGCATTCTCTTCATAATCTATCTGTTCTTTAATTTCTTCTTGTGTCATTTCCTGATATTCTAAACAATTTTCCTCTTCTTGGTTCTCCGAAGAGTCTATATCTTTTGTCATTCTCACTTGAGTTTGAGGTGGTCGTTTGGGGTTTTGGGCATTCTGAAAATTTTGGGGTTGTATTCGCCTGAAGTCTTGGTGTAGATGTTAATATTTGTGGTCGTAAAAACTGGGATATAGGTTTATTCATAATTGGTTTCATTATTCTATTTTTATTTTATTCCTTAATCTATATTTCTGCCTCCAATGCTTCTTGTAAAGCTTCATTTCGATTTTCGGGTTTCATCGGCCTTACTTGTAGTCCAAGAGCCAATGAAATTTTTCCGGCTGATTTTTAAATGGCTGAAAAAATTATATAATATAGCCTCGGGTAGGTTCAATATGAAATCTAGTGACTGCACTATGGGCCAGGCGACCGAAATTTTGGTCAAAAACAAAGTATGGAGTTTGAAGACAGGGTACTATTTACAGGCCCGGCGGAACTTAGGTTATCTGTCTTTCTCCCTCTTTAAGAAGCGTGAATGTAAAGGGATTAGAGTGAGCGAGACACTCGCATGTGGAAAACCGTCATTTGTTTTCCACATGCGAGTGTCTCGCTTACTCTGATTCCTTGACATTCACGCTTCTTAAGGAGCAAGAAAGACAGATAACCTACGTTCCGCCGGGCCTGA
>CAKNXH010049658.1:11991-23487 GCA_932178445.1 Andricus quercusramuli
TGTTTCCTTTATTAATTATAATGCCATATTACTTTACCATTACTTTAGCATTACTTTACCGTTACGCTGTAGCGTAATGTTCGCGTTCGGCCGGTCCGCCAGGGATGTCTTGAAAGGTTACGAAATGACTGCAATATCTGTAAAGCATTATACAGAAGTATATAGTATGCATAATGCATCTAGTCGTCAATTTATGCTTTTCACAAGTGCGAGCTTTCGATTCTCTCCACTCCGAAACTTCACACCCAAATGAGAAAAATGAGGTACCACTTTATTCACTATGATGTATACTTTAAGCCTGATGTGCCCTATTTTGCCCGTTTTCACTTGCAAAAGAAACAATTTGCTTAAAGCAGCCGAGCACGCGAGCTTCTTTCCTGAACCCACGCAAACGTTCAATTCACTCTTCCACCCAATATAAAGAAAATCTGAAAAATTTTAATATATTTACAGTTAAACAATCAACTTCATTATTGTAAAGTATTTACTTATTTTATTTTTATCATTTATTAATTATATTATATATATATTTTTTTTGTATTAATTTATTGTAAAGTACCTAATATTATTAATAATAATGAATCCAGCAACATTTTGTGCGAGACATGGGGACTTACAATAATAATCCAGCACCACATTTTGTAAGAGTTTGAATTTTGATTTTTGTGACTACATATTCATCATCAGCGACCCCAAAACCCCCCGAGTAACCACTTTTAGCTAAATCCGGCGACACTTTGAAATCTCTGCCGCTATATTGAGTCTGCCAATTTGAATTTAGAATTTTTGACTGCATATTCGTCATCAGCGACACCGAGAAATGGCGAGCAACTATTCTTAGCCAATTCCATAGACTTTTCAAAAGCTTTGTCGCGATTTTTAATTTTGAATTTTTGACTGCATATTCGTAATCAACGACCCCAAAAACCCCCGAGTAACTACCCAGATAACAATCGTGCGAGGCACTTTACCCGCACTGCATGCGAGGCACGCGGTGCTTGTAGGATGTGTTGCATATGCGTCGCATTTTGCGAGAGACACGTATGCGCGAGGCTTATGCGGCGCACAATGCGTGAGGCACGTGTGTGCGAGGCACGTGTGTGCGAGGCACATGCCTCGCATTTTGTGATTATTATTATTGTAGAAATAATAAGTGTAAATAATTTCATACAGAAAAAAATATGAGAAACATCTGAAATATAAATTTAAATGTTACAAGTATTTTTAATTTAATGATGTTTACAGACTAATTAAAAAATCTAATTTTGACAAATTGAAAATTTTAAAATAATGTGTTGAAAATACTTTCACAATTTTTCAAATTTTTTAAAATTCATTTGACCATTATTACGTTAAAGGAAGTTTTTAATGTTCCCGCGTGATTACGTGGTTTGAATAAACTTCAACATGGTGTTTTTTCTGTGTTGTGTATATGGTGCAGTTTGAGCGACAGTCGACGTAGACTGCCGAAGTCGTTCAAATGCAAGTCACTCCGTGATGCAAGTATAGAGCGAAAAGCCGTTAGCCTCTACGCGCTGGATGCACAAAAATATTTTTTGTTAGTTTGATTTTGAATGGTATTGAAAGTTGCACGGGTGTAAAAAATGTCGTTTTTGACACACATTTGAATGGGTTTAGACAGGC
The DNA here is from genome assembly GCA_932178445.1 of Andricus quercusramuli. Classification (NCBI taxonomy): domain Eukaryota; kingdom Metazoa; phylum Arthropoda; class Insecta; order Hymenoptera; family Cynipidae; genus Andricus; species Andricus quercusramuli. The sequence goes on from CAKNXH010049658.1 coordinate 13,636, forward strand.
AAAGTATATGTTTAAATTAAACCTGACAATAACGCGATGATTAGGTGAGCTTTAAATTTGTATGTATTTTTACACATTTTTAGGTTACTTTGCAAAAGAACTGTGATTTGACAGCTGGTTGTGAACTCACAAGCCTTTTGTAATTTAAATTATCCACATTTAATTTAGAAAAAAACACGTAGATTTACTACGTTACAGGTGTAACGTTATTTACATATTTATAAGTTATAAACTATATATATGTTGTTCGTTGAGACTTGTTAGATACATATACATGATATATATATCTATGATCTACATTTATATTTAAAATGGTTTTTTCTAATTTGAAATATAATATTTTGGATTACATTATGTATTTTTTATTTCTTATACGATTAATGCTTTACAAATAATAATTACACATTTTACTAGACGCATAAGGCTCGCTTTTTACCGGCACGCGTGCGACCTTCACGCCTTGCGAGCGATATGCGTCGCATATGATGACGCATCTGCGTGGCGCGGTGAAGGCATGTGTGCAGGATTAATCCGCACGCGTGCGAGCGTCACCGCTCGCACTGTGCGCGCATTTTGTTATCTGGGTATTTTTAGTCGCTTCCATATATTTTTCAAAATCTTCACCGCCATATTGAGTCTGCCATTTTGAGTTTTGAATTTTTGACTGCATATTCGTAATCAGCGACCCCAAAGACCCCCGAGTATCTATTTTTAGCCGAATCCATAGACTTTTTGAATTTTTGTCAAAATTTCGGTCACCTGGCCTATAGTGGACTGGCAGCTCGAATCCGTTGCGTTTGTTAATAAAAAAATTGTTTATAGCTTTTGTTAAAATAATGAACCGACCAATCGCGTTATACATGACAATTTTTTAACATATAGTAAAAACATTGCTAAGAACGATTTCGAGTGACTGGCACTCGAAATCCGTTGTTAAGTCGTGACTGCCAATCAAAGATCGCGAAAAATCTTGTTGAAAATTCGGCTGATTTTAAAATGCACGAAAAAAAATATAATTGAAGGCATGAGAAAAATATTCCCGAGCGACTGGCAAGTCAAAGCCGTTGTTTTCTACTGACTGCCAGCCCCCGAAGTCCCCGCCACGCCGCACAGTGGACCCTTTTTGAAATTCTGTCTCAAAATCGTAGAACTTTGGATCGAAAATATGTGTTGAAGATGGAATTTCTGGCAACAAAAATCGTTTATTGAATACCAAAAACGCTTAGATCTTACATTTGATGTGCTATACATGTTTTTATATAGATTTTTGCATGTCTAATCCGAATCTGACATGTAAATCGTTGTAAGACAAAATCCTAAATAGCGGAGCCAATATGACAGACTAAAATTGTAAAACGAAACCGATTCGACTAAAATTTGCTGCAAGGTGGTTTTTCAGATCGCTGATTACAAATCCAAGGTCAAAATTAAAAAATTAAAAATTGCGGATCCAATATGGCGGACCAAAGTTGTAAAAGGAAACCGATGTGACTAAAATTTTCTACGAGGGGTTTTTTCGGGTCGCTGATTTTAAATCCGGGGTCAAAATTGGAAAATTCAAAATGGTGGACTAGAAGTGTGCAAAAAAACAGATTTGACCGCTTTTTGAAATTCTGGAATTTTGACTTTGGATTTCAAATCTTCCACCTGAAAACCCTCCGATAGGCTATTTTAGGTCACATAAATTTTGTTCTATAATTTTGGTCCACCATATTGGATCCGCCATTATGGATTTTTCAATTTTGACCCTGGATTTGAAATCAGCGACCCAAAAAACGCCCTCGTAGCAAATTTTAGAGAAATCTATTTCCTTTACAATTTTGGTCTGCCATATTGGATCCGCCACTTTCAATTTTTTAATTTTGACCTTGGATTTATAATCAGCGACCTGAAAAACCACCTTGTAGAAAAATTTAATCAAATCCGTTTCATTTTTTACAATTTTAGTCTGCCATATTGGATCCGCCATTTCGGATTTTGTCTTACAACTATTTCCATGTCAGATTCGGATTGGGCATGCAAAAATCTATATGAAAACATGTATAGCACATAAAATGTAAGATCTAAGCGTTTTTGGTATTCAATGAGGTTCATTATGCAAAACTAATCGTAGGTGGCAGCACCGAGCCGAGTACTAGACCCTCTGTCAATGAGAGACAGAAGAAATACAGTGCTTAGTGTACGGTTGCTTATAATCAAATATATAAGGGTAAATAATCCTTAAATATGTGTTTAGTGCTTATATACGAAGGTAATTTATACTTTCAGTAAAAATTATACATACAATGGGATATGTGGTGAACTATAGTAAACCTAACTTCACTATGCATGTGACAGTCAGAAAAGGATTTATCAACCTTTTACGAATGCTATGTGATAAATATTGATAAGAAAGTTTAAAAAATATATTTTGTTATCTTTACAAGGTATAAATGGCACTTTATACTTATTAACAAAATTTTGTTTTCTTAAAATTCATATCTCATCGACAGAGGGTCTAGTACTCGGCTCGGTGCTGCCACCTGAGATTAGTTTTGCATAATGAACCTCATACACGATATTTTTTGCCAAAAATTCCATCTTCAGTACATATTTTCAAGGTCACAATCGGTTCTAATTTTTTTGCAGTTCGACTCATGTACACCGCACACTCTCTTCACCTACCCCACTCACAAACGTTAAGCGTAAAAGCACTGGTTCGTGACGCTAGCGCCTCCGCGTTGCTGGTTCCCTAACTAAGCCTTCCCCTGCCGTCACGCTCCCCTTAGCGTGCTTCATGCTGCCCATTGCATTGTCGCCTCCATACCTATCTTCCCTCTACGTCCTACAAGGGTCTATAGGAAAAAGGAGAATAATTTGGTTTTGCGCTGGGCATGCGCACTGTGACCTTCCAGCTGCTTGCATTCTGCGCACTATAATTTGAATTATGAAGACGTCAAATTGTAGTTATTTCACTACGAGATGAAATAACGCTCAATAAATATTTTTTCGGATTAAACATAGTTATATATCGGTCCTCCAATTAAAACTTAAACTAATAATTTCTTTGTGAGGAATTTTAAGCTTGAAAGAGAGAATTTAAACTAACAATCTACAAGTAATCTCTTATTCGAGCAGTTTTTGTTATAGCTTTGAATTTTACACTATTATTTATTGTGAAACGAAGTATGTAGGTATAAAAGAATTATTAGGACTAGGATTAAGTTCTTTTGCTGTGTATGAAAAATTATAAATATTTGGTTATGTGCGCTACGGTCTTTCAGCCGCTCCGACTTAGCGCGCTATGGTTTGAACCTCAGACCCAAGTTAGTAACAAATGTGACTAGTGCCAGTACAGTGTATACAATCGTTACGGTTACGTTGTTGAAGAGTGTTACAATGTTTTGTGAAACTTGCAATTTCACTTTCAGTAAATTCTCCAATTATAAAGCACACGTAAAACGGCTTCATCCTGGTAAGAAAAAAAATCTTTTCTAAAAAGAACGTATAACATTAAACATAAACAGTTTTCTCAATTTATTTCTATTTTAATTGTAGCGGAGTTTGATAAAGTGCCACCTCATAAACCGAAAAAAATGCCCTGGCAAAATGTGCTAAATGCCACAAGGAATTCAAAAAGCACTATTATTTGAATATGCATATGAAGGAATTTCATAAAGGTAAGTTTCTTATTGTGAATTATTTACTATAAGGAGTACATTAGCATTAGGAGATTTATTATGTTTATTTTATAATTCGTCGCCCTAAAGTTATAGTACGCCATGTCCCTCAACTGTCAAACTGAGAAAATGAAGTTCAAATTTTAACCATAATATACTCTGCGAAAACGTTGACAAATGTCGAAATAAGTTTATCGGTAAAAAAAATGCGTGATGAAGAACATATTAACACAAATTTTAATACTATTATAAATGTATTCTAGGTGATGTGGAAAATTCTTTTATTTTTTCTTTAAATTTACTTTTTTAACTGCAAATTGAACTATTCTATTTTTGGTTTGTAAATTTGTCTTTTTTACTTGTAAATTTATATATTTTATTGATACATTTGATTGATACATTTTTTGGTAGGAAAGTAATGTTTTGGATTTAAAATTGTATTATTTTGTGTAAAATTCATTTTTTTGTTTGAAAATAGATTGTTTTAACTGCAAATTTAAGTTCAGTTTCTGGTTAAAAATCTATTTTTATGAAAAAAAACTATTTTGTTGAAAATTCTTTTTTTATTTGGTTGAGCATTTAAACTATTCTCATTATGGTTGAAAATTGATCTTTTTTAGATGGATTTGTTGAAAATTTAACTATTTTATTTTTAGTAGAAAATTTATCTTTTTATTTGAAAATTCAAGAATTTGGCTAATAATTAAATTTTGTTTAGTCGAAGATTCATAATTTTAGTTACAAATTCACTTCAACTATTCCATTTTTTTTGTGAAAAAATTACCTTTTTTGATGTTAATGTAATTTTTTCGTTGAAAAATTATCTGTTTTGTAGAAATTTAACTATTCTATTTTTTGTTGAGAAATTATTCCTTTGGTTGAAAAAAATAGTTGAAAACACGTTTTGTTGTTGATAGAAAATTCATGTTTCGAATTGAAAATTCCACTATTTGGTCAAAAATTCATATTTTTGGTTGAAAATTCATCGGTGTGATTAAAAATTAATTAATTCGGTTGAAAAAAAAAAATTTCAACTGACGATGTAACTGTTCCATTTTTCGCTTGAAAATGTACAGTTTTAGATTGAACTATTATTGAACTATTATATTCTTGATTTGTAAATCTATTTTTATTAAAAATGTATGTATTTCATTTTTGCTAGAAACTTGATATTTTTCAGTTAAAGATTCACTCATTTTGTTGAAAACTCGTATTTTTTATTCGAAAATTCAATTATTTTGGTGCAAAATGTATATTGTTGGGTTTGCAAATTCAACTTATTTTCAAAAATTCGTCTTTATGACTTAGAAACTCAACATTTTGGATGAGATTTTGTTTCTTTATTGACCAATTGTCAAGAAACATTGCATTTAAATGATCATTATATTATTTTATTATATAATTATTATATAAATTTTTCAAAGAAACATTGTAGTTGAATAATTATTTGATTATGCTTTCAAATTACTCGCAATAAAGTTTATTAAGTACTTGAACATTTAGCTTTACTTTTATTTAAAAATTTTTTATATTTTTATTTTTGATGTTAAAATTATAACAAATTTTTTATATGAAGCAAGGGAACTTAATCCTAATATTTAATAAGAGAACTTCTTAAAAATTGTGAAAAAATACTTATAGATTGTTAGTTTAAATTCTTTCTTTCAAGCTTAAAATTCCTTTCAAGAAAATTATTAGTTTAAGTTTAAATTAGAGGACTGATATATAACTATGTTTAATGTATAAAAATATTTACTGAGCGTTATTTCCTTTCGCAGTGATATAACTACAATTTCACGTCTTCATAATTTTAAATTATAGCGCGCAGAATGCAACCGGCTGGAAGGTCAAAGTGCGCATGCCCAGCGCAAAACCAAATTATTCTCCTTTTCCCTAGACGCCTCTCTACGTCCTTACTATTCCTTCGTGCAGCCAACATATCGAAATATCCATCCACACCTGCGGAAAATTAAGTGAAACATAGTAATATTTTAGTTATCCTCCAGTGAGTTTCAGAATATAACTAAAATATTACTATATTTCCCTGAAATTTCCGGAGGTGTGAATGGATATTTCGATATGTTGGCTGGCTAACAGCCAGCAGACAGAGCGTGTAAATCAGTGATGGGTAAGTAAAATACTCGTGGTAATTTACTTGGTTTTCAACGGTAATTTACCTGGTATTTTGCGTCATCAGTTTTCTACATGATGTAAATTACGTCATGTTCTATATATGAGGGCGCCACCTCCGAGGCAGGAAATTGAAACCTCGAATCAGACAGCCAATCAGAGGTTTTCTACATGTATTTTACATATTCCAGGTATTTTACGGAAAATACCTCCTTTAGGTATTATACGTAAAAAAACTTCCAGTTTCGCGTAACTGCACATCCCTGGCTGATATTATTATTTTTCAATTAAAAATATAGGCATTGAATAAAAATTCTTACGCTCTTACGATTGCCGATACCAGAAATTCAAAAAAGTACGGTTATGCACTTTTCTACAGGTCTGCCATCTTTGTACGTAATTTACTAGGTATTTTACCTGTTTTCTACGTAAAATACTTCACTTAGGTATTTTACTTCAAAATCCTCCAGTTACGCGTAACTGCACATCCCTGTTGTAAATACACCTTTACTACGAATTTCCGAAATTCGTTGTAAATTCGCTGCCACCTTGCAGTACTGCGCATGCGATGTGCAAGGCGCTTTATTGGCTGCCGTTCGCGCACTTATTTGAAATGTTAAATAATACAATTTTTTAAATTATTATTAATAATCAAAAATAATTTTTTTAACATGTTCAAGTGGTACGTGGATGGGTTTCAATATATTATGAACATTAGGTTCCGAAAAATAAAAAAAAGATCACATTAAATAACATAATATTTTTCATTTTCGGAATATTTATTTTTTTTTATAACCTGATGCTCAGAACATATTGAAAACCACCTAGCTACCACTTGAACATGTTGAAAAAATTATTTCTGATTATAATTAATAAATAAAAAAATTGTATATCTTAACATTTCAAATAAAAGCGCGAACGGCAGCCAATGAAGCGCCATATGCATCGCATGCGCAGTAGTGTAAGGTGCCCGCGTTGGGAGCACTGCTACGAATGCTACGAATTCTTTTTCTCTTCCGCTTGAAGACGTGAGCAGCTGTCGCCATGGTGCGTTATATTTTACGTCTGACTAAAATCCAAATTTATCTGTGCAATCACTTGCTATAAACTAACAATTATTAGGCATTATTTAATTTTCAACATTTTTCTTTTCAGTCGGCCCACAAGACTTTTATTATAAAAAGGAAGTTAGCGAAGAAGCTAAAACAAAATCGGCCAATTCCACAATGGGTCCGAATGAGGACGGGTAATACTATCCGGTGAGTTTTTAAGTGTTTTGTATAATTTCATGAAAAATCGGGAATGTTTCGAACTTAAATTTATTTTCAGTTAGAATAAGTTGGGTTTAAACAAAATATGCAGCATTGAAGTTACACATAACCTCAATGTGAAAGAAACCCATCAAATATAAATAATCTGTCATAAACAATTAACGAATTCAATTTTTTTTAAGAACGCTTATGGTGCTTTCACACCTCTGCCTGCCTGCCTGCCTGGTGCAGGCAGAAAAGTTGTAAGAGTAAAAGAGATAGAGAGCGCAAAATTGGACAAAAAATACTTTCTATCTCTTTTACTCTTACAACCTTTCTGCCTGCCCCAGGAAGGCAGGCAGAGGTGTGACAGCACCATTAGGTTTCTCTTCTAAAATTTGTTACATTCAACAATCTGGCTATTTTTCTCGATTTTAAAACCATGTTACGAATGATTGAATTTTGAGGTTGTGTTTAGACCGCGTTTAGACGCTTTGTATCTATTTTTTTTAATTTCGAATTCTTGTGCAGATTTAGCATTACATACTTTTTTTCAAAATTATATTTACTAAATTTGCACATAAGCTCAAAGTTTAATAATCTTTTAAATTGTTTAAAACTGGTATTCGAGAAGAGAAATCTGAGTGTACTTGAGAAAAAAGTAGTGCAGTCTGTATTTATTTACTTACCGTATTTGGAGATTTGTATTTCGTTCACATTCAGATGAAATTGTAATTTTTATTGAGTCTTCAACATTACTGTTTTTTTTTAACGAGCTAATCATATGATAATATATTTAAATAATTAATAAACCATTTAAATTTTTAATTTAACATTGCAGAGGTTTGCACGGTTTAAATTTGAAACTAAACAATTATTAATATTTGAAATATAGAATTAGTTAATTATAAATTTTGAACGTTTGTAAATTAAAATCATTCAATTTTGAATGCCTCAAACATTTTACATTTTGTAACAGGCTGCACTTAAAATTATTCAATTATCAGTCTTCTATCTATTAAGGATTAAGGTTTTTAATTGCAAATAGAACTGTAGATTCTTCAAGGATTAATGTCAAAATTGTTTCAGCCCTAATATAATATAATTCAACCTGAAATGATACAGTTATGACGCTCTTTTTATGGCTTTGAAGTTGAAATTGTAAAATTTTCAATAATTTATCTACTGAGGCTTCTGTTTTTAAATAAAATGGTATCTTATGAGATTCAATTCTTAATTCTTCGATTTCAAACGCTATTAATCTAAAACTACTAAAGTTCAAAAGTTTCAATCCTAAATTATTTTATTCTGAACTTTTTAAGTTATTTCAATATTAAGGCTTTTCATTCCTAATTGATAATTTTTACGGTAAGCGTTTTTAACTAAAGTACTCAAAAAACATTTTTGTATTTTTGAATTTCAACAAAGAAATGGCGTCGAAAATAATCATCAAAATTTTTGCTTAAATTAATAATTACGGAGTAATTAACAATTAAAGATTAACCAATCACAAGCACGCGTTAGAAAGTCGACAGTCCATGTGCCATCGGCAAGAGTGTGTGCATGAACAAGTTCAGTCCGTATAATTTTTCGTCCGTTCGCTTTTCCAGTAGTTTGTGACTCTCTGGTGTAACTTCACACGTCAACAAGATACCAAAATTGAGACAAATATTTTCCAAAATCAACCAAATTCGACAACATTCTCATGAGTTCTGTAAATTCTCCTGAATTCTCTTGAATTCAGCAGAATTTTCTTAAAATCAGTGTAATTGTCTCTAAGTCTGTAGAATTCTTTTGATTTCAGCAGAATTATTTTGAAATCAGTAAAATTCTTCTCTTGAAATCAGCAGCATCTTTGAGGTTCCGCAGAATTCTCTCATCAAGAATATTTTGCTAAATTCGAAAGAAAACAGGATAATTTGACTAAATTCAAGATCATTCTGCCAAACTTAGGAGAATTAAACAAAGTACTAAATTCCGGAGAATTATCCATTATTCAAGAGAATGATGTTGATCTAAAGAGAATTCTGCTGAATTGAATAGAGTTCTGCCGAACTTAAAAGAATGTTACTGCATTCAAAAGAATTCCACAGAGTTAGAAAGAATTGTTTTCAACTTTTGTATCTTGTTGGCGTGTGAAGTTACACCAGAGAGTCGCAACCTACTGGAAAAGCGAACGAAGAAGAAATTATGCGAACTGAACTTGTTTATGCACACACTCTTGTCGATGGCACATGTACTGTCGACCTTCTAACGCGTGTTTCTGATTAGTTAATCTTTCATTGTTAATTACTCTATAATTATTAACTTAAGCAAAAAAATTTATGATTATTTTCGACGCCATTTCTTTGTTGGAATTCAAAAATACAAAAATGGTTTTCGGGTACTGGGACACCCTGTGTGTGTGTGTCGTAGGCTTTTAGAGGATTCAGGCTTTCAGCCGACTACCGGCGTTCGGATGAATTTGGGACGAAATCTATGCCTGTCGTCCAAGTGCCTGGTTCATTTAGGTATTCAGAAGAATACTCAACTATTCGGCCTGACACGTTTTAGGCTTTTACAGGAAACCCGTCATAGAGTATTAAAACACATTGAATGGCTATTTAACATTTTTTAATTTTATTTTCATGTTCATTCAATTAATGAAATATGCTTTCACAAAATAATAAGAATAATGATTTTGTATCATATATTAATAAAGACATTTAATTTAAGTTCATGTTTTCACAGGAGTCGAAGGTAAACATTTATTTATTTTTCAATTTGCCTTATTATAATCATATAATATAATCATATATATATATATATATATA